>ML329769.1:0-124492 GCA_005239505.1 Nicotiana paniculata
AAACCATAGCCTTAGACCTTTATCATAATTGTTTACAACACATTGTTAGTAATTGTTATTTATCATTATTGTAAGTAGAATTAGTAAAACATCACCAATTTATATTAAAAAGTCTAGAGAGAATTGATTGAGTAAAAGTTGCGTATTCTAAAGCCTTGATTGATACGTAAATTCCCTGTGGGATCGACTCTGGGCATAATACCCCGGATTATATTTGCAACACCCGCTTAGTCTTTTATAAGACATAGTTGAGCGTGATCAGTCCTCGAACGTGTTAAGAACTGCTCTGGAGTTATCCGAAATCACTTTTTAACATCTCGAGCACCTGCCCGTGCTACCACAACCCAGTTGAGTACATTAGCTTGATCAAATCTGAAGATTTCTTCTTTTATCTATGTAATAAGCTCATAACCTAGTTCCAATACTTGAAATTTTCTCTATCAGGCCTAGTTCCAATATATAAATATTGTATCGACTACCACACAACATACCAGAACATGACTGCATACCTTTGCTTAATTAGCACCATGCACCGCATAACACATCATCTGACCACAATGAAACTCCCTAAACCTTAACAGCCAAAATTTCACGAATCTGGTGCTCCTGATGCACCTCATAACAAATATACAGACATCATATTATAATGCTGACGATACCACCACAACGGAGGAAATGTGCAGAAATTCATACCCAACTGCAGAGTTAACAAATCATTGAATACCTCATCTTGACTAAAATCATCACTTCATTATGAACCTGAATAGTAGTATTTGTTCTTTGATATACACTTCACATAACCTTATCGCATTGATCCCTTATCCGATAATCTCGTCTCACCCAGTATGAACTGCTCAGACAACAAATCACCCAAACATGGCCAACAGCCTCACATGATACCACATCGCGCTAATAGACCATAACTCGAACATGATAATAAGAAACGACTCAGGAAGGAACTATTCAACTCACGCAACTAATATGAATTCTTATCAGAAAATAGGAAGTTAAACACAAGAAAATAAATATAGGAACCTTACTCATCATCACACTGCTGCGGCATGCAACTCGATCCGAATAACATACCCGTGGCGACGTGCCACCCAATTCACACATAAGATTTACATAAATACATATACGGAGCTGGTTTGCTCACTATTACAAATTACTGAATATCGATCATAAGCACACTAAGGCATAATACCATCCTGGGGAGACTGATAAAGCCGCAGGCTGCAAAACTTAAGCACAACTGAGGTGCGATATATATATACACTCTGAATCTCAAGAGCTATCCTGCTCACATAACATCCCCACTACGCGGGACCTCAACACATAGGAAATTATCAAGTCGTCTCACAACTCACACGGCACAATCATAATAACACATGAATTCGACGAAGACGGAACAACATCCGATGTTCTAATACCTTTCCATGAAAAGCGCTCTACTGAAATGAACATGCATGGCTCATACGGAGCCCATAATCATATTTAAATCCATCCGCAAACATCGAGCCACATTGCTCGCACCAAACTAAGCTAATAGCATTTACCTGGGTCCATATTAACCCACTTTCTCTCATAATACGCAAGAAAAACCATCATAGCTGGGACAAACACCCCACAATCCACAACCAATTGAATTGAACGCCCTCCAGGCATAAATTCTCAATTAAGCAATATTGCACTTCTTTAAACTCAGTCCAAATCGTCAATCCATCAAGTGACTACATGTCGTACTTTATACAATCTTTCTGCGGTCATGCTTCCATGACCTTCCACACAAGGAAACAAGTCTGCCCATCCACCACTGACCATACTACGTTGTAAGACAAATCAAGAGCCCATAACCAGGGTACAAATCCTCTTCCACCGAATATCAATCTCAGGTGACACTGAAGATAACACCAGCTTAGTCTGAACTTTCAAATCACTTTTTCTTGCTCTTCCGAGCTCATGTTATCCTTATCATCACCGAATCGCAATCTCGATTCTTACTCCCAGTTACATACTGTTTTCTGCACCTAACATGCCAACATGTGGTTGCGCAAGAATTCCATCATAACTTCTGAACCACCAATAGGGTGAACACTTCATCATATAGGAGCCTTTTACTTAACTCAATTCAAGAGAACCATCACAACGCACGAGTGAATTCCCACAATCACCCAACATGCAAATCCTTAAGTAGTAGTCTATACCACCATAACCCTTCTGGGATCCGCCTACACCTGACAGGCCATAGCATTCAAATGCTCCCACATGAAATTCGTTATGACGGCCGACAAGCTCCGCACACACCGGCACAAACCACATGCATAACTTAATCACATCAAAGGAACTGATCACTGCCGTAAATGTGCCATTTCAACCATGGATAATCAATCTATTTGCTTTTAATCATCTTCAATTGCCTCAGGAAGAATAGCAAGTTCCTTCAACTCATAGAAAACTCAACCCTCACTCATCCCGAGTGACCTTGATTCACGAGACTATGCTGCCTAAATCCTGCAACCCGTCTCATACCCTCATGATAATCTTTCTACAAACCGGAGTCTATGTCTCTCACTCCTCCAATACTATTCTGCATGCTGAAACATATCATAGAACATCCCAACCATCCTCCTTTTTCTCAGAAATTACTCTGCAAAAGCTCGATTCTCGGTCATACGGCTGCCTGAAACCCTTAAACACCGCATTCTTAACTTCCGAACTCACTAGGACCGCTATTGAGAGTCACCCACTCTGACTGGCCCCGAATACAATCAACACCAAGGCTCTTCTAGCACATGAACACCCTTTTCAAGTAAACACGCGACTGAGTCACTACCCTGACAACTCACCTATGCCTTAAGCAAAATTTTGAATCTTCCAAAGCCTAACCCTGGTCAGACAGGGCCAACTTTTGCACATATTCATCAAATCCCACGCACAATCACCATTTTCTCCTTTCCCTTAGCTGAAACAACTTGCCAACACGCCAACAATTCGCAACCCTATGATAACACAATACTGCAACCCAACTGCAGATGGTGGGACTCCCCCACTTAGCCCGAAGCTACTCATTGCACTACTCTAGACCCTGCTGAGATCCTTTCTCCTTTAATAACGCGATCTATCTCAACCAATCCGTCCAATTCCTCCAGATCCTCTCGCTAGCACTCCCTAAATACTCAAATTCTCTAGCATCATTCACACATTACGCATCCTACCGAATAGCCACTAGGACCCCTCACCGAGACCTGCCAACCCCGCCATCGCTAACCTATTCACATAAGATAACCCACCTGTGGAAATCACCCGCGGACACCTTCCAACGACGTTGAAAGGCATGCTCTCTGCAACTTCAATACCCCATCCTACGCCCTGCTTCATTTACCAACTTTACTAGTCCGTTCGCTCCTCATGGACATCCATTAAATGCGCGACAATTTCTTCAAATTCCAAGCTATGCTGCCGCTCCCCAACTTTGCGACTGCTCGACTTTCGCTTCTTACACCTGGCCTCCTAGAAATGGAACCACCGCCTAGCCTCACTTCAGGATCATTCTCTGTAGCTCTTAAACCAGCAGATCACCACGATTTCAAGCTTTCCGGAGATCATCTTTCTCTAGCTGCCTTCATTATCAACACTTATCCGGTACTGAACCAACGCACTTCACAATCTCTGCCAACCGCATTCTTCAATACTTCTTCTCAATACTCTGACCCCACGCAACCGAAGAAACCATAGCACCGCCAAACTTAACACATTCCATTCGATCAATGACGACAACTACACGTCACAGGTGCATATCCCCTCTCACTTGAAGATACCAAGTCTTACTACTTCATCAACCCCAACCGGGCCATTCATAACCCAAATGCCTTTCCTCTGCCAGCACTAGAATACCGAAATCTCGAAATCACACTCTGAGAAGACCTCTCTTCAAACCATTCATCATTCCCAACATACGGGCAAGCATTCTATCATCATATCGACATCGCGCGATAACCAATCGCAAGCATCATCACTACCTGACATAGCCTTAAGGCTCCCAGAAACACAGCTACTGAGCTGAAATAACATATTATTCTTCTGCAGGGCCATAACAACAGCCCCCCACCAATTACACATGGAAACATCTCGAATTATATCAGTAGAACCATTTCAATTCCTCAAATTCCTAATTCATAGCAAGCCCTTCGCGACGCGTAAGATTGAGTAAGAATAAACTTAGGCATAAGCCTCAAGGGAATCGAATCGCACGATGAGGAATCAAGAAACGAAGTACTCCTAACAGCCCAGTAGCCTCTCGAAAATAAGTACAGACATCTCTGTACCGATCCGCAAGACTCTACTAGACTTACTCATGACTCGTGAGACCTAAGGGAACCTAGTTCTCTAATACCATGTTGTCACGACCCAAAATCCCTAAGGTCGTGATGGCGTCGGACATCATTTTCAGGCAAGCCAAATTATTAATTAGACGAAATAAATTCCTGTTTAACATTTATGAAAAACATTTTCTTTCACTTTATTACATATTAACCAAATAAAAATATGTTAAGAAAAACAATGGTTTAAAGATTACACTTAAGCAAATATATCCCAACACATCCCAGAACCCGGTGTCACAAGTACATGAGCAATTTATAAGAATTTATACAATCATTACAAAGCTTGTCCGAAATACAAATTGGACAAGAAATTTAAAAATGAAAATAAATACAGTACGAGGGAGACTCTGTCAGCTGTGAATCGCCTCCGGATGATGCAGCTCGCCTAAGTCTCCGAATCCTCCACATTGCTATGAAAGAACCTGTGGAATAAAATGCACAGCAAGTGTAGCATGAGTACAAAAACAACGTGTACTCAGTAAGTCGCCCGCCTAACCTCAGAGAAGTAGTGACGAGAGGTCAAATTAGACACTTGCTAAAGGTCAATTTAGAATATTTAAGTATGACACTAAGCATGATTATCATAGGAAATTTATTAAAATCAGGAATAAGTATTTTCAACTCTGTTCACGTTTAACACTTTACATCTTCGTCATACTAATAACAATTAATCAACATGGGTGATTTATTAAAATAACAATAAATCGATGGGAAGTAATAACTTCTTCCAAAATCTTTTTTAATAACTTTAAGTCTCTGTCATTTCAATTGATAACTTAATATTTCAGGCCAGTAATCAGGCAAAGTCATAGCAACTACGCAGTAAATATCATGCACAAGCAATGCCGAGGGTCGAACGACACGGACCAACAATAATAAAATGTGCACTGCCGAAGGGTCGAACGGCTCGAACCATAGATGCATCTAGCTGTCCCGCTCGCGAATCGATCATGCGACGCGGTTATACATACAAATAATAAGGCTAGCCTGCTCGCGAATCATACCTGCGACTCAGGTGCTCATATGTACACATATCCAAATAATAAATCCGTATTTTTATCAAGAAGCAGTTTTCTCAGGAAAATGGTAAAATTCTTCTTAAAGGAACATGTAATATAGCTTTTAAAAATCTTCGTTTTGAAACTCACTTGTCTAGTTTAATGATATTCCACAACATAACCCTACCAGGTATACAATTATCCACAGAGGAATCATTTCTCTTTCTAGATGATTAGGAAAATGAACTCTAGTCTTCTTTTAGATATTCAATTACGATTTCGATTATATTAGCAGTTTAATATTACAGGCAGGATCACAAAGTACAACACACAAGGCATGCTAGTGGGTCCTAGACTACCCGGACAAGGCATAATAGTAGCTACGCACGGACTCCCGTCACCTCGTGCGTACGTAGCCCTAGAAGATAATAGCATGTACTGAATTAATTCACCTAGGGGGACGATTCCCCCTCACAAAGTTAGAAAGGAGACTTACCTCGCTCCGAGATTCCATAACCGGCCTCCAAGCCCTTCCGATGACTCCAAACGGACGCACAACACCCCAAAACTATCCAAACAACGACAACTCAATGAAAATATACTCTAATATTTGCAACAATTCCAAATTATATAATTTCCCAACCCCGCTTAGAGAAATGACCAAAATGCTCTCGAGCCCACGTGCCCGGAAATACGAAATTGTCGAAGATATATTCTACCCATAGCCTTACTAACTCAAATATACCATTTACTCAAATATTCATGCTCAATTCGTGGCCAAATTCCAAATTTACATTTTCTAGGTTTCTTCAATAATTTCCCAAATTCCTACCAATTTACATGCCTAATCCATGCATATAATCTTGTATTTAACTTAGAAGCATGAAGGAGTTACTTATCTTGATATTGCATGAAGGAATCCTCTCTTTGAAGCCCCACAAAACCGCCTAAGCCCATGAAGAAAGGAAGACAAATGAACCCAAATCCTTGTTTTAAAACATTCTACCCAGGACGATTTCTGCAACTGCGGTCCTACCTCTGCACCTGCGCTCCCGCAGGTGCGACCAATCTCCCGAACCTGCGGCTTCGCAGGTGCGGAAATTCCATCGCACCTGCGATCCCAGCCAAGCCTGACCCCTCTAGCACCTGCAGCGCCAAAGCCTCACCTGCGGACAAATCCTCGCAGGTGCGGATCACACCATATGACAGCATTTCCAGCCTTCTTCAACTTCAAATATTGATCCGTTAACCACTCGAAATCCACCCGAGGCCCCCGAGGCCCCTTCCAACCATACCAACCTGTTCCAAAACATAATTTGGACTTGCTCGAAGCCTTAAATCACATCAAACAACATCGAAACCACAAATCGCACCCAAATCCCAACTTTATGAACTTAGAAATTTCCAATTTCTACATCTGATGCCGAAACCTATCAAATCACGTCCGATTGACCTCAAAATTTGCACACAAGTCATATTCAAAATTACGGATCTTCTCCAACTTCCAGAATCGCATTCCGACCTTGATATCAAAATTTCCACTTCCAGTCGGATTTCTCAAAAACCTTCAAATTTCTATCTTTAGCCAAATGATTCAAAAATGACCTATGGACATCCAAATTCACTTCTGATCGCGCTCCCAACTCCAGAATCACCATACGAAGTTGTTCCCATACTCGGAATCCCAAACGGACATCAACAACACTAAAATGCACTTCAAGCCCAAATCTATGAAATTCTTCTAAAATGCTAACTTCCATAATATACGCCGATACGCTCCCGGGTTATCCAAAACCCGATCCGGACATACACCTAAGTCCGAAATCATCATACAAACCTGCTGGAACCTTCAAATCCTGATTCGGAGGTCGTTTACTCAAAATTCCAATCTTAGTTGATTTCTCCAACTTAAGGCTTCTGAAATGAGAATTTTCTTTCCAAATCAACTCTAAAGTTCCCGAAATTCAATTCCGACCGCACCTACAAGTCTTTACACCTGAAACGAAGCTGCTCACGGCCTCAAACCGCTGAACGACGCGCTAGAGATCAAAACGGCCGGTTGGGTCGTTACAATCGAGTTGTCACCAATAGTCAGAATATAAGATTTCTAACAACATGTTTTACACAACAAAATAGAGCGTTGATCCATCTGGATGAAGAAACACTAATTAGAAAAAAAATCACGAAGCTTTGGGCTTATTTAATCCCATGTATACTGTGAAAAAGGTTGATAAATAGAAACACTTCTTGATTGTAGTTGTGATTGGTGAAATCCCAGGGTATAATTATATGAAAAGGTATATCAACCAAAATTGGTCGAAAGCCCCATGCCTAAACTTTTCTGGCATGACAAGGGTTATTTCATAGCCAAATTCAAAGATGAAGATGACCTCAAAGAAATTATGTATAGAGGACCATACACAATTAATAATAGGGCTATAATTAATCTCCAGACCTAGAATTTGATACGACTTTTCGAAAAGAGATACCTGTAAATTTGGGGAAAGGCTCATTGAGCAGAATGGGTAGTGCTATTGGAGTGCCCTGTTTGCTAATGAATGTACAGCTAACCAATCGAGAACCTCATTTTCCATGATGCTTATTTAAGTGAACATAACCAAGCCACTACTAACTGAAGTTAAAATACAGGATCCCTCTAGCAAGATATATTATCAAACCATTAGGTTTGAATGGAAACCTGATTTTTGTTCAGACTGTCAACAGCTTGGGCATGTGTGTAAAGTTACAGAGGAAGTCCAGAGTAAGCCTCAGAAAATGCAGAGGGTGAATGGCATATTTCACCATCCACCAAAGGAATGGAGTAGTAAGGAAAGTGTGCCAAAGAATACAAGTAAGCCTCAAGAGCCAACTCCCCTACCAGTTGATGCTTCTAAAGCACCATGTCCTGATACAATAGTACCTAAAGAGCAAATTGTATCCCCTGTCAAGGTGGCTGGAAAATCCCAGGATCAAACAACTATTCAGATCACTAATAGCATACAACCTGGAGATCATAACAATAGTGTCCCGAGGGAAAAAACTGGTGTCTCAACTCCTAGAAAGACTGCAGAAGGTATGGCTTTCTCAATTGCTACTCAAAATGTATTTAGGGTGCTACCATCAAGAGGTCAAGAGGATATGCATCCACCAGATAAAGAAGTACCTTAGACCCTTCTAAATGACATTTCTCATGTGAAATGTGAGGGGGGAAACCAGAGATATAAATAGAAGGAGTTGGCTAAATACTTAAAAGATAATCATATCTCTTTAGCAGGTTTGGTGGAGACTAGAATTAAACAACATAATGCTTCTGTTATTGCCCCTCAAATTGCAAGCAACTGAGAGTTAGTTCATAATTATGCTCATGTGATTAATGGAAGAATTTGGATATGATTCAACAGAAACGTATGGCATCTAGATGTGGTACAAATAGATGCTCAGTTTATACATTGTACCATTAGTATCCCTAATATCAGTTGTGCTCTAACTATGGTGTATGGATATAATAGCTTAGAAATGAGGAAGGATATATGGAAAAAGCTCAGAAATCTTGCACAAACTATAAATCAACCATGGCTATTATAGGGGGACTTTAATGCTATTAATACCCCCACAAGACAGAGTGTCAAAGCATGCAGCCATTCAAGTTGAAGTTCAAAATTTTACAAATTTCTGCTCAGATGCAATAGCATCTGAACTTCCTTGAAGAGGTGAGTTCTTCACATGGAGAATTGGGCAAATGGGAGAGCATTGGGGAATGATGATTGGATGTTGAATCTTGGTCATCTAACAGTTGAAGTTAGGGATCCATTTATTTCAGATCATGCAGCACTAATGTTGAAGTTTCAAAGAAGGAATAATAATATCAAGGTGCCTTTCAGATTTCTGAATGTTTGGGCTGAGCATGAAGTTCCTTAGAATAGTTACGGAAGGATGGCATGGTGCTCATCATTCTTGCAAGTTAGCTACTATCTGGTATAGACTGAAAGCTATGGAGTCTGATTTTAAGATGTTAAATACCATAGATTTCAAGAATGTGGCAGAGAAAATAGACCAAGCAAGGAATTATCAGATTTCCAACAAGAAATGACTAGAGGCTACTCTGATCGTTTAAGAATTATGGAGAAAGATGCTAGGATTCGATTAGAAAAATGGTTACTTATTGAAGAAAAGATACTTCAACAAAAATATAGCTCACTGGATTGATGTAGGAGATGGAAACAACAAATAATTCTTTGCTATGATGAAAGATAGAGCAGGCAGGAAAAATATTACAACCCTAACAGCTGTAAATGGTGCAGTCCTAGCTGAACCTAAGAGTATCAAGAAAGAGATTGTTGATTTCTATAAGTCTCTTATGGGAACTGCTACTAAATCTTTACCTGTTGTGAACATTCAAATCTAAAAAATGGCACTCAACTGATTCATCAACAAGCAGTGGAGTTAGTTAAGGATGTATCTAAGCAAGAAGTAGATGATTGTTTGCATGATATTGGTAATGACAAAGCCCCATGCATTGACGGGTATAATGCTTTTTTTTCAAGAAAGCATTGGGAGTTATTAAGGAAAATGACTATGAAGCGGTATCTGAGTTCTTTTCTACTGGTGTGATGCCTCAGGCCATTAACTGTACTACAGTTACACCATTGCCTAAGATCACAATCCTACTACCATCAAGGACTACATACCTATCTCAGGTTGTTCTATGTAATATAAGATCATCTCCAAAATCTTAGCTTCAAGGTTGCAGAAGGTAATGGGTTCCCTGATAGATGGTGCTCAATCAGGATTCATTCCAGGAAGCAAAGGGGCTGACAATATCATCATGGCACATAGTTTGATTAAGGTCTATTCAAGAAAGCACATATCACCTAGATGCATGATCAAGGTAGATCTATATAAGGCATATGACCGTGTAAAATGGAAATTTGTCCTACAAATCATGGATGGTCTGGATTCCCTCATAGATTCACTCAATGGATATCAATATGTATTCATAGTGTTAGTTACTCCATACTGATAAATGGAGAATTAACAGAACCATTTCATGTTGAAAGGGCCTTAGACAGGGTGACCTTGTGTCCCCATTCTTGTTTACTTCATCGATGGAGTATCTGAGTAGGCTTTTCATAGATTTGAAGAATAATAGGCACTTCCACTTTCATCCAAAGTGCAAGAAACTAGGCATTACTCGTTTGAGTTTTGCTGATGATTTTCTATTCCTTGCTAGAGGAGATAATCAGTCTGTGGTATTATTGCATCAATGCTTTGATCAGTTCTCCACACAGCATCTGGACTAAAAGCCAACCTAAACAAAACTTCTGTATATTTTGGTGGAGTGGACACTACAGAACAAGCTCTTATCCTTCATCAACTGGGCTATGTGAAAGGTAATCTACCATTTAGGTACTTGGGAGTACTTCTTACCACCAAGAAGATGAATGTGACTCAATGGCAACCTCTGATTGATAAAATTGTAGCCAAAATATCCTCCCAACCTGCTAGAAAGTATCATATGCAGGGAGAGTACAACTAATTAAATCTGTACTTTTTGGAGTACAATCTTACTGGTCGCAAATGTTTTGCATAATCTTCATGTGGTCAGGTACTAATGTCATTACCAAGCGAGATTTGATATCCTAGGAAAAAGTTTGCCAGCCTAAGAGCACTGGTGGGCTGAACATATTGAATCTTAAAAGCTGGAATAAAGCAGCTATTCTCAAACTGCAATGGGACCTAACAACAAAAGAAGACAGACTATGGATCAAGCAGGTGCATATGTATCATATAAAGAGGCAACCTATAACTACTATTAAAGTGTCTAAACAAGCTAGTTGGATGGTCCAAAAGATCTTGATTGTTGTTAGTCCTAGTCCTCAACTGCATAGAGATAGAGACAAATGTAGTTTGATCAAACAGTTGTATTTGCAGCAGCTAGGATCATTATCAAAAGTTGAGTGGAAAGCAAATATGTTCAATAACTTGGCTCGACCTAAAGCAATCTTTTCCAAGTGGCTGGTCATATAGGAAAGAATGATGACAACTAACAGGTTGCTCAAATCGAACATCCATGTGGATCCAATGTGTTTTCTATAAATTCTATAAATTACATTTGGACTACGAAGACTCATGCTCATTTATTCTGCGAATGCACTGTCATCTTTGGGCTATGGAAGGATGTCTTTGACTGGCTACAAATGCAAGTCCAACTAGAGAGTGCGCTCAGCTAGTTATTTGGGGGGCTTTTGCATCTATACCCACTTTTTGGGTCACGTTTTAACTTATACCCGCTTTGCAAAAAAGTGCAAGCGTACACACTTTTCGCATAAACTTCAGGCATACGGGTCTGAAGTAGAAAAAGCAATCAGATAAACTTCAGCATTCTAGGCTTTTTCAAAAATTTCAGCAGAAGTGCTGAAGTTATTTAGTTCATTTGTAAAAACTTCAACATTACATAAGCTGAAGTTTTATCCTGGATTAATTAGTTGTCAGAAAGCTTTTTCAAAAATTTCAGCAGAAGATGTTGAAGTTATTTAGTTCATTTGTAAAAACTTCAACTCTAAATAAGCTGAAGTTTTGTCCTGAATTAATTAGTTTTGTCATAAAGCTTTTTCAAAAATTTCAGCAAAAGATGTTGAAGTTGTTTAGTTAATTTGTAAAAACTCCAGCACTAAATAAGTTGAAATTTTGCCCAGGTATCAAGAAGGCAAGGCCTGAAATTGTAAAAATTAGGGTATAGGTTAAATAATTTTAAAAATATGTGTATAGGTTAAATGGGGGCGCCCTGCCCGTGCAATTTCTACTTATTTGGTTTGTGGAGAAAGCTATGAAGAAGTTTGTTGAAGGTCAGCTTATGCGACTGGTTTTTGCTGAAGTACTGTATAGTGCTGAAGTTTTTACAACTTTTAGAAAACCGGGTGAGAATAATAAAAATCAAATCAAGTCCCAGGATAGCCAAGATTTTCTGAAAAGGTTTCAGCTTGGATTTGATCGTAAAGATGAAAATCCAAACACCAATCCTGCGCTCCACCCCAAAGGTGAAAGGAGTGACACTCCTGCTTCCGAGTCATCTCCAGCTCCACCAGAAGATTCAGATGAGATATTCAAGAAAATGAAAGAAACTGGCCTAATACCCAATGCTGTAGCTATGCTTGATGGGCTTTGCAAGGACGGCTTGGTCCAGGAGGCCATGAAGCTCTTTGGCCTGATGCGTGAAAAAGGTACCATACCTGAAGTTGTTATCTACACTGCTGTAGTAGAAGGATTTTGTAAAGCCCACAAATATGATGATGCTGTGAGGATTTTCCGGAAGATGCAAGGCAATGGCATTATTCCGAATGCTTTTAGTTACAGTATCTTAATCCGGGGGCTCTGTCCGGGAAGGAGATTAGAGGACGCCCTCGAGTTTTGCTCGGAGATGTTGGAGGCTGGACATTCCCCCAACCTGATGACCTTTGTAGGTTTGGTCGATGTGTATTGCAAAGAGAAGAGTCTGGAAGATGCCCAAAGCATGATTAAAGCAGTGAGGCAGAAGGGTTTTATCCTTGATGAGAAAGCTATTAGGGAATATTTGGACAAGAAAGGGCCATTCTTGCCACTGGTTTGGGAGGCAATACTGGGGAAGAAAGCTGCACAGAGGCAATCTCTCTTTTAAGGTGTTTTCCGGTTTTCAAATTGAAATATTCTAGAGTTGGATCGATATATGTAGTAGCTCTATTAGTATTATCATGTTATTCAAATACTTAGTTTTGTAGTGCCTATTTAGACTGTTGCCTGAGTCTTTTAAGATGCCGAAGTTATAGTTCATTTGTAAAAACTTCAGCACTAAATAAGCTGAAGTTGTCCTGGATTAATTAGTTTTGTCATAAAGTTTTTTCAAAAATTTCAGCAAAAGATGTTGAAGTTGTTTAGTTAATTTGTAAAAAATTCAGCACTAAATAAGTTGAAATTTTGCCCAGGTATCAAGAAGGCAGGGCCTGAAATTGTAAAAATTAGGGTATAGGTTAAATAATTTTAAAAATATGGGTATAGGTTAAATGGGGGCGCCCTGCCCGTGCAATTTCTACTTATTTGGTTTGTGGAGAAAGCTATGAAGAAGTGTATAGTATATGGAATGAAAGGAATCAAAGAGTATTCAATGATGTACATAGAAACAGGCAAAGCATCATTAGAGAAGTAGCCTATCTTCGCAATGTACGCGCAATTGGCAAACTCAAGTTAGCTCTGCAAATAAGCTCCTGTAAGTAGTAATGTTTTGACATGTAAACTAGTCATACAAGGCCATGATCTAAGGATATAGATGTATACAGACTGAGTTGGCCTATATGTTCTGTAATTTGCTTCTTTGGTGATTAATAATATTTGTGAATTACCAATTTAAAAAAAGACAATATAATTCATAAAACTACATTCATTTGGATAATTACCAATGCAGAGCTAGAATCAAGTATATCAAAAGCAACAAAATAACCAGAACTTAACCTTCAAGGAAACCACTACTACAAGAATTAAAGTCCGACAAGAGCGTCAAAGACTTACTTAATATGTAGCACAGGAGTAAAAATTCAAAATAACTCATTATCCAAACTCATCCAAAAAAATAGCAATGCCAGTGCACAAGGCTATGAGACATTTCTATTATCTTATTTCTTCTCTTCCTTTTCTGCTTCAGCTGCTCTCTTCAACCTCGCACCAATATGACGCGCATTTGTACGCTCAATACGCAGCTTGCCATAGGCATTGAATGATTTCATTTCATCCGTGACCTTCACAAGCTCAATAGCAGGCTGCTCCCTAGTAATGGGCATGTAAGTACCCTGGACCTGGGTGGCAGTGGCAAGTTCCTCAGGACTAGAATCACCAGCCTGTGCAATTGTGTTGGAGAAGATGTAAGTTTAAAGTTGCTCCAAGAAAATACCAATAAGACAACAACATTTTCATTGTCAACAGCAGACAGGTATGCTACAGTGATCTCACGTTTACCTTGACTTTTTTAGCATGCCTTGGGAAGATGACTAGCTTAGCTTTGTATGTCTTGAGCCTCTGGACATTGGTCTGGAGACCTTCTAGGGATCTGTTCCTACGCCTGTGATCCACGGCAATGCCTATAGTTGGAGCAAGTTTTTTGGGAATACCAGCTGCCTGAAAACATAAGAAAATCTTTAGACATTAATACATGGTAATGAATGATGTATTTTGGCAGTGAAAAATGGAAACGACGGATATGATATGGATCGACATCAAAAGTCATAGTTGCAACTTAAAAAGAGAGGTGTAAAACGGAGTCTGCCGTAATCAAAAGGAATAGATAAGTAAATAGCTTTTTGACCCGTGAACTTGCTTGCACAAGAACTAAACTCTATGTCAAACTCTAAAGTCTAAATAAGCTCAGCATGAAACATAGATTCCAACAAGGAAACAAGTTCCACCCCAGCACTCTTACACTTTTCCCATTTTTTGAAGGTTGTTTCTTTTCTTTCTTTCTTTTTTTTGGGGGGGGGGGGGGGGTGTTGGGGGTAAAAGCAAACATCTAGTGCAAGATTAGATCGAATGAATCTCACTTTCAGCTCTTCTAGAGAAAATCCCCTGCCAGATCTGACTTTCATGTTGTATTTTAGTGTTTGTCCATGAACAATAGGTCGGAGTGGTCCAGCTGTTGGCCTAGGGAAGATTGTTGCAGCTTTCTTCTGCCTAGCTGGAGTTGTAGAAGCAAAAGAGGTCAGGAAATGTAAGTATACTAGAGCCAAAGCTTAATTTTGAGACTTGAAGCCATCCACAACCAATGGAAACTCACCAATGCGTCTCCTTGTTTTTCGAGCAGGTTGGTTAAACCATGTCCTTACATAGTTTTGCCAATGCTTCTTAAAGTGCCCATTGGGGATAACATTGTTATGCTTCATGGTTTACCTGTGTACGCCGATGACATGGAATGAAGTTACTAACAATTGGAAAAGCCTACGAAATTTATGATTAGGACAAATAAACACCAATGTAACATGAAAAGAAACATAATTTTGGCAATTAAAGAAGTAGGTCTATGTGATTCAAAATATTAAAGGCTGCCCTAGGAGACGAGAAAGCATATGAGAATTACTTTACAAACAATAAGAAATAACTCAGGGAAAATAGGGTAAGCATTTTGAGAAGTTAGATTCGAACATGTAAAAGCTCAGGGGACTAGTTTAACATCATCTAAAGTAATAATTAAGAGGCATTATCAATAGTTATAATTCAAACAACATGAACTATCTCAACAAGTTTAAGAGTTCTGTGATTTCATAACATGAATATGGAGAAGTTCAGGGAAGCATTAATCGCGGAGCATTTCTTGTCCATACAGAGCTCGCGCATGTACAGCAGCTTCGAGGATACTGAATACCAGACCATTTTAAGGAACAAAAACACAAGTAAATATAAACCGTGTACGCAACAGTATCTAACATTTTCCTTTATCTCCACCCATAAATGGCATTGTACAGCACCATAGAAAAGAAACAATATCAATAAAAGATGGGATTCCTGGAGCAAAATGAACCAAGAATGCACAGAACTTTGGTGGATTTAATGAGAGGACCTGAAATAGTAGATCTTTAAAGGCTTACAAGATGGGGCAGTTCAACTAGATTAGTTTTAGAGTGACTACTGACTAGTAAGCCAAACTAAACCAACCAACCGACTACATAGGCCAAAAAAATGCTCCTGTACAAGGGTATATACATTCCAACATGTTCTATTTCTTCATATTGTATCTTATAGATGTTCTAGCACAATTTTCTTAACGGTCTTTTTTATGTACTTTTGCTTCTAGAAGGGCATATCATTATATTCACATTATAAGGCATTCGCTTGCATTCAAGATTTATTCTTGAGATGTCCCCTTGGTCTTCATTATAGACAAGTTCAACCAAGGCTATTCACAATCCAAGTTTCAAAAGATGTGAAACTACACAATATCAGCTTTCAAAAAATTGTAGTTAGATAGCAAAACCTATAGCCCTGCTTCGAGATCCTGATTAAAATTTGGTCTAGCCTAGGTTTAAACAGAAAAGAACCGCAACTAACCAGAATATAACCCCCCCCCCCCCCCCAAAAAAAAAAAANAATCCTCCTCCAATTGAACTCAAATTTTCATAAATAACCTAATTGGACCACTTGCTATGATTTACAAGCTCATCGGACTGCTTACTGAGCTTATATCTAACTAGGCAGGTGACCACTTAAATTAAAATATTATCCTGCATAAAATATGTACCTCATTAATAACAAACAGATAAATAACATATGAATATATTCCATAATTTCAATTTATTGAATAACATAAATATCTACTCAATATATAATATGGAACAAAGTTTATTCAAGCATTTGATGCAATGATTTCATATTAAACTCAGTTGAAAACTCACTTCATTTACACTACTAACTGATAGATTTGCACAAACAATTATATAACGAGAAATAAAATGAAGAAATATACGTATAATTAAATATTTGGGACTTTGAAGGCAAAAATTGAAACTAACCTGAAACGAGCTGAGCTAGGGTTTTTCTTTGAGGCTTTGGAACCAGAAGGTGGGAATAGAGGTTTGTTTTTATGTGGAACCCTAGATGAAACACTTTTCTTGGGCTTCTATAGGCCCAGTATTCTTTAGAACGACTGGAGAATCTAGGCTGGCCCATAATAGATTGGAAGTATTAATTCGGAAGATATTAGAAAATAGCCACTTTTGGAACTGCTAATCAAACTTCAATCAGCATTTCAAAACCATTCAACTTTTATTATTTTTTAACACGAAAAAAAATAATTATAACAAAATTTTTAATTGTGGATGCTCAAAACTCTAGAAAAAAATTCTAGCAGTTCAAACTTTAGGAAAAAGCAAAGAGATGAAGAAGTAGACAATAGCCTGTTTCGTCAAGCTTCTGGAGGCTAAAAGCATCTTCTTTGATAAAATAATTTTTTTAAAGTTAAAGTGTTTGACCAAACTTTTAGAAGAAAAAAAGCATTTTTGAGTGGAAGCGATTTTGGAAAAGTAGCATAAAGTAGTTTCTCTCATTCAAAGCGTTTTTGGGAAAAATAAATTTAGAAGTACTTTTTAAAAGTTCGGTCAAACACTAATTGTTGTTAATAAGTTCTTTTCAAAATAATTAGTCAAAAATAAATTGCTTCTTATTAAAAATACTTTTGAGTTTAATAGCCCATTTGGCCAAGCTTCTAAAATAAGCTTATTTTGAGAAATGTTTTTCTCAAAAGTGCTTTTCAAAATAGTACTTTTGGTGAGCAGCAATTGTGTTTGGGTATTTTATTTGAAAAGTACTTTTAAGCAGCAGTTGTGTTTGGGTATTTTATTTGAAAAGTACTTTTGAGTAGCAGTTAATGTTTGACCAAACTTTTAAAAAGTGATTCTAAGTGTATTTTTTCAAAATTGCTTTGAAAATAAAATATTTTTAGAGAGAAACTATTTTTTTCTACTTCTCAAAAACTGCTTTTGCTTCTCCTCAAAAGCATTTTTTATCTTTCAAAAGCCTGGCCAAACACCTTAATTTTAGGGGGGAAAAAACTTTTGACATTAAAAAAAAAATGTTTACCTCAAAATAAGCTTGGCTAAACAATCTATACTAACACTTTTAAGAAAAAACACTTCTCAAAATAAACTAATTTTAGAAGTTTGACGAAACAGGTTATAAATAAGATGAGCGCTAAAAGGCTATTGTAACTAAAAAATGGTTATTTTTCAACTACATTTCAACAGGTGGTTAATATTTAAAACCCGGAGCAAGAAGTGACTAACCCGCCCAATTATCTCTAAAATGAGGGACATTCTGGCCCAAATCCAACAGTATGATATTTCAATTTGGACTTTATAGGTAGTGCTACTTCAGTAGTCAGTACTCAGTTCCTCCATTGGCGAATTTCCTCCTAACCTCTTTCTGACGCGAAATCCAGCTGTAACTGTAAGCTCAGTTCTTACTTTCATATGCTCTCTCTCTCTCTCTGTATTTCTCTTTGTAATCAGTCAAAAAATTGAAGTATTTTGTTATTGATACCTCCTAAAGAATAAATATTGTTGTGGAGTTATAAATTTCTCGTCTTTTTCTGAACAAAAAAGAGCTTCCAATCATTTTACCAAATCTCCTTATTTAGGGAACTTGATACTTGATATTTCTAACTACTAGGAGCATTCATTTTACTTATTCAAGATTGTTGTTTTCTTATCCTGAATTGTTTGGCTCTTTTGGTTTTTTGAGATTCAACCTAAGTGAACTTTAACCTTTATTTTGAAATGTAATTTTTTTAGCCATTTTGATATGAGGAGAATTGCAACTGATAATTGAGTTTGAATCTTTTTGAAAAATTAATTAATCTTGTCCTGTTTAGCTCAGAAAATTAATTAATTTGTTTCTCTATAAGCAAAAGTGCCAAGCAAATTGGGACTGTGAGAGTAATTGTTAGTGAGTGCAGTGTAATACTCTCCCCAGTCCCCACCCAATTCCCCTTTTCTCAATGTAATAGTAGTTGATTAATTGATATTTGTTAACTGATTTTGTGTTTAAAGCTATATTTATGTGGCCTTTTTGAAATTACATTTCAATGATGTTTAATTTGAATTGTTGGATTAATGGTGTCATTATCATTGGATATAAGTGGGATAAGTACGGTATTTTGAGAACTTATTTTGTTTAGATAAACCTTAGTTTGACATAAAAGACAAACTTCAGTATTGCAATAAAATAAGTCCAAATAAAGGAGAATGGATATATAGGATTCGAGCCGAGGGTCTTCGGGAACAACCTTTCTACCTCCACAGGGTACGAGTAAGGTCTGCGTCCTTCCCAGATTCCAGTTGTAGGATTATACTAGGTATGTTGTTGTTGTTGGATATATAGGATTTATGTAGCTGATTGCTATTAGTTTGGAATTGAGGTGTAGTGATCGACTAATTTATCAAGTGGATACAAGTCACTTGCAGGGTAAACAATGGAACTAGAAGTAGTTGCTTTGTCACCAACCGTCTTAAAGATATTGTATTGGTATTTCCATGTCTTTTCTGGACTTATCTGCTCTTACCGCATAGCTGATCAATGTTGTATTACTCATTTTCTGTCGTGGCCTTGGTTTCTGACTTATAGCATTGCTGTATACTCTATCGCTGCTGCTTCACATGCTCTTGTATTGTGTATTGTCGACATCTTCGTTTTTATACTATCATTACATGTAGTAAATCCTCTATCCATTTTTTTGAAACACTTATCGTTGTAGGTGAAAAGTAAAAGAAAGTGCTTAAGAGTGCTTTAGTGTCTTTGAATGCATGGTTGAATGTTTATTTCAACTGAAGTTTCATCATAAGTCATAACCTCTTTCTGCAGCGAAATTCAGATGTAAGCCTGTAACTTTAGGCTCACTTCTTTCTTTCTTTTGCTTTCTCTATATTTCTATTTCTAATGTGTCACAAAGATGAAACAATTTTTTTTGATAACTCACAAAAGAGAAAATATTATTGTACAGAAATAAAGTTCTAGTCTTTTGTGGAAGAAAAAGGAGTATCTAATCAATTTACCAAATCATTCCATATCCAATAAAGAATTGGGTTTTTATAATTAATTCAAGTGCTACCATTTATCCAATTTTTGGTATTATGGTATACAGACAAATTACCGTGTTAGAGAACTTGAATTTGATATTCGTAACAACTAGGAGCAATTATTTTCCAACTCCAAGATTATTGTTTACTTTACCCTGAATTGCTTTCTATTTTTGGCGTTTCGAGATTCCAACGGACCATTATTTTGAAGAAAATAAATAAATTTTAGAGCCATTTTGATACGAGTGAGAACTGCATTAATGTTTGAGTTTGAATCTTATGAGAAAAGAATTTTAATCTTCCCGTTTAGCTCAGAGAATTTGTCAATTTGACTCTTGATAAGCAAAAGTTGCCGAACAAGTTGGGACTGAGAGAGTAAATATTAGTGGGTGTAATGTAACAAATTGTATCATGGGTAGAATATGCAGAAGCAGATGGTTGAAATTATGAGAAGCAGATGATAAGAACGAAGTAGTGCTAAATAGTTGGGGTCAGGTTTAGGGGGAAGATATGCTAATAAATTTGAATCAAATAGTGCTGTAGAAATCACTACATTCATGAAACTGAGCATGAGATCTTAGAAGACAAATTATTTAGTATTGGAATGAAATAAGTCCAAATAGAGTAGAATGGATCCACAGGATCTGTGTAGCTAATTTAGGCGTAATCGATCAATTGATTTATTAAGTGGATACAAGTCACTTGTAATGTGAGCAATGGAATCATAACTGATTATTTTTGTTTCCGACAGTTTCAAGAGATTATTGGTATATCCATGTTCAAGTTGTTGCTGGATGTGAACTTATCTGCTATGGGCACATAGCTTATTGAGGTTGTGCCTTTAGCTGCTGTATTTGTCTTTTTTTCTGTCTTGGCCATTGATCTCTGACACTTTTACCATTGCCATATACTCTTCTGCTGCTGCTTCATGTTCTCTTATATCTTTTTGTCATTCATCATTTTTATGCTATCATCACATGTGGTTTAATCCTCTACTATTTTTTTTTTTAAAACACTGCTAAATGTAGGTGTAGAGTAAAAGAAAGTTCATAAGAGTGATTTAATGTCTTTGATTGCATGGTATGAATGGATATTTCAGCTGAAGTTTCATTATTTTCTCTACAGGTCATTTGGATTAGCAGGATACAACAATCTTTTGTTGCCTTGAATTACTTAGTAACACCTGGCGCTATTTTGAAACGGGTACATAAGCATTATGGGAACAACATTACTGAGAAAGAAGAGTATTAACATATATTGGAAATATTACAGCAGTCTCTGCTCTCCTAAGGTGAATGTAAATGAGACATTTTTCTCAACAATATTACGCTCGTTTAGCAGCTCTAACAGATACTCTGATGAATCTACTCAATCCAGCTACCCTCCTCCTCCTGATCCTATACCAAATAGGCCCTTAAGAGCTGATTCCCGAAGGCCCTTCAATCCATCCCAAAGACAACGCCCCAGCAGCAGCAACCCCACCCATTCTACAACTTTTAGAAAACCTGGTGAGAATAATGAAAATCAAATCAAGTCCCAGGATAGCCAAGATTTTCTGAAAAGGTTTCAGCTTGGATTTGATCGTAAAGATGAAAATCCAAACACCAATCCTGCGCTCCACCCCAAAGGTGAAAGGAGTGACACTCCTGCTTCCGAGTCATCTCCAGCTCCACCAGAAGATTCAGATGAGATATTCAAGAAAATGAAAGAAACTGGCCTAATACCCAATGCTGTAGCTATGCTTGATGGGCTTTGCAAGGACGGCTTGGTCCAGGAGGCCATGAAGCTCTTTGGCCTGATGCGTGAAAAAGGTACCATACCTGAAGTTGTTATCTACACTGCTGTAGTAGAAGGATTTTGTAAAGCCCACAAATATGATGATGCTGTGAGGATTTTCCGGAAGATGCAAGGCAATGGCATTATTCCGAATGCTTTTAGTTACAGTATCTTAATCCGGGGACTCTGTCGGGGAAGGAGATTAGAGGACGCCCTCGAGTTTTGCTTGGAGATGTTGGAGGCTGGACATTCCCCCAACCTGATGACCTTTGTAGGTTTGGTCGATGTGTATTGCAAAGAGAAGAGTCTGGAAGATGCCCAAAGCATGATTAAAGCAGTGAGGCAGAAGGGTTTTATCCTTGATGAGAAAGCTATTAGGGAATATTTGGACAAGAAAGGGCCATTCTTGCCACTGGTTTGGGAGGCAATACTGGGGAAGAAAGCTGCACAGAGGCAATCTCTCTTTTAAGGTGTTTTCCGGTTTTCAAATTGAAATATTCTAGAGTTGGATCGATATATGTAGTAGCTCTATTAGTATTATCATGCTATTCAAATACTTAGTTTTGTAGTGCCTATTTAGACTGTTGCCGAGTCTAAGAGCTTTGTATAAAACAGGCCATTGCATGAACTTGTTTAGTTATGATTATTGGTTTTAGTTTGAGCCATGTTCTTGTGGTTTGCATTAGTGGCTTTTGATGGCAGGTTATTCTGAGTTTAAGTTTGTGAGTTTCCACATGATCAAGCTTGAGAGATGCAGTTTTTTCCCCCATAGATCTGCAAGAAGCACGTTAAATTACTGAGAGTGAGTAGGTCAAAGAATGTTCCCATTAAGGAGGTGAAGTCAGGTATGCAGAGATAAAACTTGGAGTTTTCTCTGTCAACCTGTTGCATCTTGCTTTTGTTTTATATTTAAGAAAATTTTGATTAAACATTTGGTATTTGGCCACGTTTCCTGTTTGCTTAACTTCACACAACACGACCAGGAAGAGGCATGTGAAATGGCTTAGTACTCTCCATTTTGAAGCACTCTAGTAAACAATCAATGTACTTCTCTTGTGATATTCACAATTTTTATATGCTCTACCTCGAACAATTTTCATGAAGATAATTTGTTTTGTTGACCCAAATCTCTCATGTCAAATGACTTGTGTCTGTCTTATTTAGTAGTGTACTACTCTTGCATCTATTGCCTTATATCTATAGCTTTCTAAGTGTGACTGGTGGATCAATGTTTGTGCACGTCAGAACAGAGCAATGAAAACAAAAGAAGTTTGTATGAAGAAAGAAAGTTGTTAGGACCCCAAGGTGTGCATCAAATTGGAGTCCGGAACCAAAATATGGTTCTTTTGGATTCAAAGAACCAAAATGTGTGGGAAAAAATTTAGTGACATTAATATATAACGCCCTTTTAAAGAGCGTTATACCTTAGCGGCCATTTGCCCAGTTAAGTATAGCGTCCTTTTATTTTTATTTTTGTTGATGACCGAGAAATCCGTCTGGGGCCGATCCTTTGGACCAACCGCAACCTTCGAAACTCGGTGGATAATGGGCCCGGCCATCTACCCTTCTCCACTTAAATATCAGGCTTTGCTTTGCATGGTGTGGGGGCTTGAACCTGTGACCTAAAACACAAATCCACCACCCTTTTCCACTTGTGCTAGGCCCTGGGGGCAGTATAACGCCCTTTTAAAAGGCGCTATATATATTATGTGGGCCAACCAAGCCCTTATTTAAAGCGCTATACCTAAAAATAATAGCACCCCCGGTTTGGTTTTTGCCTTATTTAAAGAGGCTAAGGATTTTTTAAAAGTCCATTCGTAAATATTCTCAAGTCTTCTGAAATATTTCTTCGTTAAGTTGTTTTGCATTTTGTCATAATGATGAAGAGCGAAGAATAAGGGTTTCATTATATTGAGGGGGGTTGAGGTTGTGAATAACTCAGTAACCTATAGTTTATCTCCACAGTGTCATATTAAGTTGACACTTAAAATAGAGTACGATACATTAGTGTCGTTGTATGTAAAAAATGAGTATGAGCAAACATTTTGTGAACCTTAAAGTAACTAGAAGATATCTGTATTCTGTCACTCCGCAATGGGTTGCTTGTTATGCTGAGTTTAATATTGAAGACGATGAAACTATGAGAGATTTTTTGAGGACTCCGGTTGAATACTGGGAATTTCTTGTGATAAAAATGCTGGAAATGTACGTCAAGGTTGAAGATGTTCGCAATACTAAGGTTGCACAAAGCAGATATATCCCTCAGCCATCGGGTGGTTATTTTGGAGCAGTTTTAGCCGAATAGGTTCCGGTTGAAAGAGTTTGTCCTGATCTAAACTTATCTCCACGGGCGAATGAGGAGTGAGGAAATAATTTCTCTCCTAGTCTACAACATAATCCACAAGACGAGTAGTAAACTTCAATTTTCCTTTGTGTTACAATGTTTATTTTTGTTGTATTTAATTTGTATTAACACTCATATATTCATAGGGGTAACGACGAAATATGGATTTTACAAGTTACGAACCAACACCCAGTTGGATTATGTCTAGTTCTGGTGTGTTGGATCATGGTGGTCCATCCGGGAGTCATCACCAACAGGATAATGTCCATNGAACTTGAAGGTCATGTCCTTTCTCAATTGCATGAAGACGACATATTTAATCGGGATCTGGCAGATGCATAGAGTCAGGAAGAGAATAGTGATTATGACAACAATGCCGATGAGTATGGAGATGACACACCCTTCTCTGATCAGGGTGATAATGAGGAGGAAGAGAATGGTGAACCTGATTTGACGAGGGAGCATGCTCCACCCCCCACCCCCTTAGACCAAGAGTGTATGAGTCACACGTGTTGTTTCGTTTAAGGAAGATTCTCTATCTTGATCATTTTCCAAGTATGCCGGATGTGGATGCCCTCACAAGGGATATTGACAAAATTCGGACAGCAATGTGAGATGAATCTAGAGCAACGGTGCTATCAAAGGGCATACTTTTTCCCGATAAAGCGCGCCTAACCGGAGTGGTCCTAATGTACAGCGCAAAACAGTGTCGTGAGATCACGGTATGCGAGTCAACTTCAAATGTATACAAGGTAGTCTGTCGTAGATGGTTTACGGGTTGTAATTGAATGTTGCGTGCGAGGAAGAAGAAAAGAAATATGTGGGTTATGGGTAAATACATTAGCACCCACAATTGTGAAATAGACACATTCACTGGGAATCATTTTAACTTGAATGTTGACTTGATTACTCTTGTCTTGATTATACATATTGAAGCGTCCATAAGGTACAAGATCAAAGAGAGTATAACATCAGTCCATCAGGAATATGGGTGCACCATTACCAAAAGAAAAGCATTTCTCGGGCGCAAACATGCGTTTGAAATTGTTTATGGTAACTAGGATAAGTCATTTGCATCTCTACCCAGGTACATGGCCGCATTGCAACACTTTAACCCCGGGACTGTTGTTGAATGGAAGCTTGAGCGGAGTCCAAGAAGACTAGAACATATATTCAAATGTGTGTTCTGGACATTTAAACCAGCAACTGATGGTTTCCTGCATTGCCGGCCGGTAATATCCATAAACGATATTCATGTCTATGGAAAGTATGATATTAAGTTGTTTATTGGCGTTGCAGTAGATGCTAATGGAAGTATATTTCCGTTAGCTTTTGCGATTTGTGCCAATGAAATCCAAGAGACGTGGTCACTATTTTTGAACCGCTTGAAAGAGCACGTTGTCAAATAGCATTCAGGTATTTGTCTAATAAATGATCGACATGGTGGTATTTTAAGTTCTGTACAAAATTTGTGTGCATGGAAGGAATCGTATGCATACCAACATTATTGTGTGAGGCACCTGAAGGCCATTTCCAAAAGGCATATCCCAACAAGGATTTGCATGATTTAATGTGGATGGCTGCAATTGATCACCAAGAGTGTGAATTCAGGAGGCGCATGGAATCTATCAGGCAGGAAGACGAGGGAGCATATCGTTGATTGATGTGACATGAGCTTGACAAGTGGACTTTGCATGCGGATGGTGGCAGAAGATGGGGAATTCTAACTACAAATGTGTCAGGGTATTTCAACGGGTTATTGAATTCTGCACGTGGATTGCATGTCACTTCCATGGTCGGATGTTATTCAAGTATACGACGGAGAGGCTTGTTGAAAGGGCTCGAGGTGCATCGTCATTGATGGAAAGGGGTATTGACTTTATGCCAATACCAATGAAAAGATTTGATAAATATAGGCGGCGAGCACATTGGCATTCATATTTACAATATTGCAATGAGCTAAATATTTTTTAAATTCGCACCGCTATCCATCAAAATCGGGGGAATAATACACTCACCGTAAATGAAGCCAGAAGATTATGCTCTTGTGGGAAATGGTCCATCTACCACATGTCGTGCTCACATGCTATCAAGTGCTTTCAACATACAGGTTTAGGGGCAACCAACTACGTTGATAAAGAATATAGTGTTGCTGCAAACACCTATAGTGGGCAGTTGCAACTAGTGGGTGTTGAGTATTATTGACCGCCGGAACCATTTAAAATGGTGTGTAACAAGGAGTATGTACGTCTACGACAAGTGCAAAAAAGAACGCGTATACAGAGCAAATGGATGCTGGTGATACCGTTTATGTGCGCAAATGTGGCATATGCTCGCAAACAGGACACATTGTCGTAAATGTCCTTCAGCTGGTTTGGGTGGCGGTTGTAATTCAGATCTTGGTGGAAGTTCATCAATGTGTCCTATTATCAAGGATATACGTAATGTTTTATTTCCGTAATTTATTGTAATAAGTGTATGTACTTGTTTATCTTGTAGAATGTATGAAATAAAATTATGTTTCTAAATCTGTTAAGTCTTATTGATATTTAACATTTATACTTCAGTACAACAATTTAACATAAACTCATTTAAAAAAACAATTGTCATTCACCATTGTCGTCGATGTCTGGCATAGTTTCAATGTCATTGTCTTCATCTTCTTCAATCGTGTGCATCCATCGAGGCCGAGGGCGTCGTAGTCTAGGCCCCAATTCACACGCATTCTTTGTATTTCATCGCTATCATCAATAAGACCGCTTG
Source organism: Nicotiana paniculata (assembly GCA_005239505.1). Taxonomy (NCBI): domain Eukaryota; kingdom Viridiplantae; phylum Streptophyta; class Magnoliopsida; order Solanales; family Solanaceae; genus Nicotiana; species Nicotiana paniculata. The sequence continues at coordinate 26,846 of ML329769.1, forward strand.
CTTGATTTCTACAACAATATGGGATTCCAATGTCCAACGTATGTGGTAGAAACTTTGATAGTCCCTCTCACTCGACAATTGTTGGGAAAACAGGATAATCATCGTCTCTATGAAATTTATCATTTTCTAACAAATCCCAGTGCTGATCCTCTATTCCTCCCAGGAAGTTAAGATCATCCATTGCATGATGAACATATAGTGCCTTTTCCATCTCTAGAATCTATTTCATCAAATGTTGAATCACTTCCGGTTCATCTTTGTGTGTGTTTGTTTGGAAGGTTGCAGACAGTGTTTGTGGCACAACAAGCCCATGCCAGCGACATAGTACTTCGTAATCACACCGTTATGAGTATAGGGAAACCCATTGTAGTTATTCGCCCCAAATTCGTATACCTTCAGGCTTTATAGAATGTGTGTCACCCTCAATAATGTGCCCTGCAACTTTGAGATCAATGTGTATATTGATAGGCTTATTTTCAAAGGGAAGTAGAACACCATACCACTTGCCATCCACCAAGACAGTGTAGCAACCTAGCATATTTTTTCAAGGTAGGGATCGATAGTGTTAAGACGTGTTCCATGGGGATCTGTGTGAACTACCTTCACCTTTTTACCTCTTTTTGGACCACTTGTTAAATGTTAGTGGAACTTTTTAAATGGATGTTCTAATGTTTATTCAAATGGTCTTTGAAATACGGATGACTTGGTTCAGTTTAAGAAGATGTCTTATACCCAAAAGAATCATTATCACGCGAAGCATAGCGCAGTGAAATACAATGTTATGTGTGTTGTGTTGTCGACCTGAAATAGCTGCTCGCCTACAAAAGCTATCTTCTGAAAAGGTTGTTTTATACCCGAAGGAATCTTTAACACGCGAAGCATAGCGCGGTGAAATACTACGTATGTGTGTTGTCCTTTCGACCTGAAAAGTTGCTCGCCTGCAAAAGCTATCTTCTGAAAAAGTTGTATTGTACCCGAAAGAATCTTTAACACGCGAAGCATAGCACGGTGAAATACTACGTTATGTGTGTTGTCTTGCCTATAAATAACTAGCTCATTTTAGTTATTATATGCGCTTAACCAAAACAAATAGAAAAACTTTCTACAAATTTTTTATTTTTCTTGCATTAACAAATGTCTGGACGCAATGACGTACGAAGGTGCTATTGTGGCAAACGTGCGATTTTGAAGCCATGTTGGCCAAATAGTAATGTTGGGCACAGACGTTGGATATGTTAACAACTTGTTAGTTATTATTTTGAAAATATTGTTTGTTAATATTTTTATATAAAATATTAACTAATAGTGTTGTGTTATAATCCCTATTGGTAGGACGAAAATCAATGTAGATTTGAAGTATTGTATGAAGAACCCATTAACCAGGAATGCTATAAATCATGTTTGCAGTATGTTTAGAATATGACCGGTGAATACGAACTTCAGATCTTTAAAATGCAACGACAAATTGCGGCAGTGCAGGAGAAACTAAAAGAGGCAGAAGAAGAAAAAAATAGGTTGGACAAGAAATGTAAGTGATTGAAGCAGAGAATAATGGGCGATAGTAACTAAACAATCACACGTATGTTTTGAGTGCAGTATTTTATCTTTATGTTTTCCATGTCATGTATTTTCATTAGTTGTACTGAATTTAAATTATGTTAAATTGCTATATTTTTGTTTGTATTTTAGTATTAAAATAACGAAGAATCGGAGAAATAAAAACATAATGTGCATATAATATAAACAATAAAAATTGTTCATATAATTTACCGAATGTCATGTGTACATAAAATAAAAAAATCGATGTGTCCTATATCACGTATGTTTTAAAGTAGTCATTGTCCTGAGGCACATCCTATCCCGTCCGGCTACACTAATAGGATCATCCTCATCACATCGCCTCTTTATCGGAGGATGCGTTGCAATATGATCATCAGTAGTGCTGGCAGGCTCGGTAGAAGGGGTCGTCGGTCCAGCAGTAACCTACAGAATAGTAAGATATTTTAGTGTATGAAATATATATGATTAATGTATATGTGAAGTCACAAAAATTTAAATTGTCTTACCATGGTCTCGGCTCCTGAATATAATTATCCGTTGCAGCCATGTCAGTATTGCATAAAGTGGCATCTGTGACGGGCGAGGATGAAGCCTTTAAAAAAACAATTTAGATATTTATGACTAATAAATGAGATAAAAATAAATATAAATAATAGTAATACAAACAAACTTGCACGTGTGAAAGATCATCAGCATTCATCGATGATGAGCCATAACTAAGCCGGCACCCATTATCCACATCTTGTATCGGACGATTATCAGCAACGGTCGATGGGTCTGGAGGATCAGAAAAATATTGATCCCAATCCTCTCACGTAATGGTCGTGCCCAAGATCAACAATGGAGCTTACGGGTTCACCTGTGAAGTCCTAGAGTAGGCTGAAGGCTGAATGACGGCATATCACTATGAGCATGGTCTGGCTCCTGGAGGTCACCCGGCTGATCAACTCCAACATCCTCAAAAGGTGCCTCAATGCCCCCTTGTTGGGGACCAAGTCGCCTATCCCCACGACTTCGTGGGGCATCCCAACCTCTCTAGGCACACCTGCCATGTCGACCATGTTCCGGCTCCACTAGTGGCCCACGATGGTACTGCTCTGGCTCCACATACTCAGCCTCGTATCCTAAGCGCTCATCATCTCGGGCTCGCCTCAATGTCTGGGAAGCCAGATCGGTAATATTCCGGCCATACTCGTGCAAAGAGGTTGCTCCCTCGCCGGTATGCTGCTGCATCTGCAGTCTCAACTAGTGGAACAGATGTAGGCCAATAGCCTGCACAACATGTAAAATATAAATTACAGAACGCTAGGTTAACGTTATAAGTAAGTATATCAAATAACATATCAGTGCCTTGTGCCTCCCGGCGTATGGAACGTACCGACCGCTATCGCGATAAACGGGGTTCCCGACGAAAAGTCGGGTAACGCTGCGGTACCAGCTCTTATACTCTTGCTCACCATCCGGCCGGTCAGGTGGGGGAGGGGCGGAATCAGGTCATGACGATAGTCCCAAGTATCGATCTGCGCCTCTAGCCATGCCACATATGTTTGGTCCACCCTGGAACGATCATCCCGTTGTAATGTGTCATATGCCAAGCGGGCGGTGGCGGTACAATCTGCGGGCGACCAAACTGGCGAAGTACTCGCTCAATGGCTTGATGCTCGACAATATCGAGACACATCAACTGGACGGAAGAGCTCCACATAATTCGGTCGGTTGAGCAATAATCATGCAAACCAGTTATTAGCTCGTCGTAGTATGGCCTCCAAATGAACTATAAAGTAAAAACAAGAAACATGAGTATACGCAACACATATAAAGCCAAGCTAAGTAAACTGAGGTATACATTTACCTGTGCGCCCTCCAGCAAATCCAACAAATCCCTGCAACAGGGGAGATTATGTCGAGCCTCGTACTCCCGTCTATATCATCGCCTATCAACCCACCTTCTAGCTAAAGGGAGAAATGGAGGTGGTGCATCCGGAGCTAAGGGTGGTAGACAGAGGCAGATGTAGTGCATTGTCGACGGGTTCAATTGAACCCATAACTCTCGACGCAGAGTAAAAATTTATGTGTAAAAATGCATTAAAATTACAAAAATAGTAGATATGAACCTATAACTTTAAATATATAATGGGTTCAATACTAAAAACTTGAAAAGTTGAACTCATAGAATTTAAATCCTAGATCCGCCTCTGGTGGTAGAGGTGGTTGCAACTGCAGGAACCGCTCTTAAGCCCAAACCTAATATACAACGTGGACGTAAAATTTAAGGTTTTTTTTACTAGGTATGTTATAATGTAGAGAGTATTCCGACTATGGTTTCACTTGTAGCAGCGACAAAATCCAACAACATTTCGCTGGGTGCCCATGCTCTCTTGGCACATCTGCATGTACAAGTAACCGAGAATAGTAGCACCCCAACTGTAATGACGTAAATTATCTAGTCGCTTAAGATGATGAAGAAATCTCAAACTGACTAAGTTTCCCGAAGTGTTCAGGAACAAAATCCCTCCAAACATAAGCAGCAGTAGTAACCTTGTGTACCAGTGAATATGAAGCTCAGGTGTATCATCTGTGATGTCAGCGTGCATCGCCTCCAAATGATTTCGAACAGGCATCAACTGCAGACGACTAGCCCTAATCAATGTAGTCTCATCCGGTGGCTGAAAACCGACGAGCCGCTGCAGCATCTCCAGGTACTGCAAACCCGTATACTCTCTTATGGCATTCCGGCAAAGCAACATGGTGTCCATCAACGGGCAGCCCATACAGGACCTCCACGACCTGAAGCGTAATAGTGGCCTCGCCAATGGGCAAATAAAATGTGCATCTCCGGTCGCCACCGCTCTATAATAGCCGTGATCAACGACCAGTCCAGTTGTAGTCGGTCGATCTCCACAATCCTATAAAAACGTGTATCCTGGAGGTGTCTGACTATACGGGGATGGAGATGGTGGGCCCTAAGAAAGTCCCACATATCATTTACTCTCCTGGCGCGGAACGTCTGGCCAGTAACTGTCGCTCCCATATGTACAAAGACCTATGTTCGGTCTGTAGCAACAGTAGCTTTAGCGAGACAGGTCTGAATGCAAACACAGAACTTCCATGTCGACTACTGTAAATTGAATAATATTAATTACATTATTTTTTTCATTGCTTAAATATATTGCAATACTTTCAATATTATAATTTTATATGTTATTGTTAATTTAATACTAAAATTTTATATTTTATTACAATTTTATGTCATTGTAACTTTATATAATATTACAATTTAATTAACCTATATTGCTAATTAGGTTGATAAATTTTTAATATTACAAATTTATATTTTATATGTTAATTTAATAAGTTAGTTTTATTATTTTATATGTTTGTTTGCTACTCAACTATTTTTTATTATAATAAAATTAAATAATTAATTTATAATTATATAAAATTTAATTATTAAATATTCACATTTTGGTTCAAAACTCATATTTGTGCATAGCCCCAAAGTATCTTGAATTCGTATGTTCATGATGAAAAAATTCTTCCGACTTGTCGCTCAACAAGTTTATTATTTTATATGTTAGTTTTATTATTTTATATTTTTGTTTATGACTCACTTATTTTTTACTATATTAAAATTAATTAATTAATTTTCACAATTATAAATGATTTAAATATTAAATATTAATATAATAATACTTAATTTGAGAAATACTATTGTTTTCTAGTGTTCTTTTGCTACGTTTGTTGACTAAAATTGAACAGAGTTTGTATTTGAACTGTCAGTTTTTTAAAGTATTTCTTGCTAGGAAGTGGGGCCAAGAATCAAAACAGAGACAGTACAATTAAAAAAAATGTAAGTGATAAAGATGTTATTAATTATTGTAGATATAGCTCCATAAGTTTAGAGGCATTGACAGAAGTAGTAGCAAGAACTGAGCTAAGTGAAAGTAAGTAAACTAGAGAGCTGCAGAGGCGAATATGAGGATCCAACAGTTAATTGATATCGTTGAAAAATATCCCTAACTTGTAGGTAACGACCTTTTGATTCGCAAAAAATGGTTACGCAAATCTCAAAATCAGCTCAGACCTCAGAGGCATGGAACATTAAACATCGTACATTTGTGCTTGAGTTAATCTCAAGGGAATTATGCAAAAGGGTTGGTACAATATGGCCAAGGCAAACAAGATGCGTTGTGAGTACCAAATTAAGCCGATCAAACGTCCATAGAAATTCCATCATGCCTTCAAACTTACACATACTGAGTTGGGATGTGAGAAAACTTTGAGTTGTGATGTTAAAAACAATAGTCACTTTACTTATGCTTTATATTAAGGATAAAGATAAGTTTTTTTCCATTTTAAAATGATGGATAAATAGAAATAGCGAATCATTTGACTTATTGGTTTCGGTAATAAAAAGCAAATAACAGTTTATTATAAACTATATTCGGTCCATTTCAATTTATGCTACACATTTTCTTAATGATCACCACAGTGTTCAAATTAAATGGTATACAAACATTCAGTCTCTTTACAAGTCCTCTCCGAAACACCCATAATAACATTATTCTTTTATTTGTTGGAACAATTTTTTGTAGTCTTTAAAATGTTGTCCGAGTTTCCATTTAAAGAAACTACAAATACAACATTATTACTAGTTGTCGAAGTTTTTGTTTAAAAGAAACAACAAATCCTAAAGTAATTTAGATCTTTACTTGTAAAGCAAGATTTCCTTGGCATCTTCCAAATCTATCACATGCTTTAGGGTCAAGTTCTTCAACCTAAACTGTCTAAAAGAAATACCAAATTCAGATTTAATATGGATTTGCTTTAAAGCAAGATGGGAACATCTAAGAGTAACTTCGGTTTTATTTGGACCCATTTGGTAATATATTTTGCCAAAATAAACTTAGTTTTATTAGGCAAACACATGTTTGGCCATAAATTTTGCCTATATTTTGGCAAAATCTCAAATACCAAAACCAGCTCAATAGCTTGTTTTGGGTCAAATCACTCTTAATAAACATGTTATCCAAAATAAATTTGAAAATTATGTTTTGAAAACGTATGTCCAAACACATTTTCGCCTTTAATCCAAACTTCACCCAAAACAAACTTGAGAATCTATGGCCAAAAGCTAGCTAAAAAGTCGTTCAAAAAGTTTCAATAAATATTTATAGACTTTCACAATTATCTTTTAAATAACGGAGAGATGAGGGCTTAAAATTTCCAACATAAGTCACTTTATATTTTTAAGAAGCAGCATTCTTCAGCATAGTATAAGTTAAATATGAACCATAGAAGGAAAATAAAAGAGTAATGTAGTTCTCATGGCCAATCCCATGTGGTAAATGCAGAGACTCTGCTACCCAAGGCGATAGGATATGAGATTGCTCCCCTACGGATACCAAAAGTGCAGGAGACCGAAAAGCCTCGACTGCACTAAGAATCAACAAAAGGTGCTTGCTCTGTGATGATCTTTCCACATTGGGTCATACAAGTACAGCAAACACTTGCCCCATTCATAAGCAAATCATCACAACTATATACTAAACCATCTCAAGACAGTCATATCAATATACTACATTTAACTTGAAATTCGGTTCATCCTCAAAATTAAAATTGATTGAAAAAACACCTTGAAAATAAATGATGATTGACCTCAGAATTGCAGAATTGACAGCAAGGCCTTGAAGGCCATTCAGTCCCGAAAGATGGTGTTCTTTATAATTGATCTCCTCACAGGCCAAATATATTTTCAATAAGAAGAAATTGAATGTATTTCTCATGGCCAATCCCAAGTAGTAATGGCAGAGATTCTGCTCTACAAGGCGATAGGATATGAGATCGCTCCTCTTCGGATTAAAAGCAGGATTCTTCCTTTCCCCAAAAGGAGAAAAAAAGACTCGAATGCTAACATCAACAAAGAAGGCTTGTTCTATGATGATATTTACACACTTTGGGTTATGCGAATATTAAATTAACTCGCCCCAATTATACAGTGTACCATCAGAATAACAGGCACTATCCTTGTATCAATTTGTGTGACAAATTTTAACATGACATGAAAAAAGAACTTTTGAATCTTACAATCTAAAATATAACATCATAATTGTATGATTTAAGGGTATATTTCAAAACAATAATAAAAAATGGATTATAAAAAATGTAAAGTAAATGTGAGATGAAATTAGTAGACAAGAACCATTAGGAACCCATCTGTGGATTCATCTCAGCGGTTGTCTGGCCGCCGCTGATAAATTCAGCTTTCCCTTTATGCACTGTCGCTTAAGAACCGCACTATTTCATAATTTAGCGAAGCCCTATATTAATGCGAGTGCAATTACATACGATGCTGAAAACTAAAATTCTACAATGCCGGCTAACTTTGAAATGAATATTGAAAAAATAAATTGCTTACAGATAAGGGCGGCCATTGAGTTGGGAGAGCAGAATCGGCTCTGAAGCAAAACCCTAGATGAAGTTTAGAGGAGAGGGAAGAGGTGGTTTTATAGATGGGGTTCGGTGGGTAGGTCTAGCGGCTGCTTTGAACTGGGCTTGTTTTGTTATATGTTGACTGAATGTGGGCCGCTTTTTCAATTTTAGCCTAAGAGACTTGAAATTCTTACAAAGTTTTTAGGTAAAAATTGCGCGGGGCACCCTATTTAGTCGTCCCCATTTAATCTATATTCACTTTTTTTAAAACTTTTAACTTGTACCCACTTTTTAGATAACTTCAGCTCCCCTTTCACTCGCTGAGCTGAAATTCACCAGTTAAGCTGAAGTTCGCTAGTTATAAAGACAAAACTTCAGCATACGGGGCTGAATTTCCCCAATTACAAAGACAAAACTGCTGAAGTTTCCCAGTTACAAAGCTGAATTTCCCAAGTTATAAAGACAATAACTTCAGCATACGGGGCTGAAGTTCCCCATTTACAAAAAACAGAACTTATGCTGAAAGTTTTGTTTTTGTAAATAGGGAACTTCAACATCGTATGCTGAAGTTATTGTCTTTATAACTTAGGAACTTCAGCCCCGTATGCTGAAGTTCTCCATTTACAAAAGATAAAACTTCAGATCTAGAGCTGAATTTCCCTAGTGTAACTGGGTGAACTTCAGTCCGTATCCTGAAGTTGAAGTTCCCCATTTACAAAGACAAAAACTTCAGCTCTAGAGTTGAAGTTCGCAAGCTACTTCAGGCCCGTCTACTAGAATGCTGAAGTTTTGCGTGATTGTCTTTGCTAGTTCAGCCCCGCATGCTGAAGTTATGCGCAAAAGCGGGTACAGATGCAATTTATTTTATAAAGCGGGTATAAGTTAAAACGTGGCACAAAAAGTGGGTACGGATGCAAAAGCCCCAGTTTTTAGGGGCATTTGTATTCGTACCCACTTTTTGTGTCACGTTTTAACTTATACCCGCTTTGTAAAAAAAAATATAAGTGTACCCGCTTTTTCGCATAACTTTAAATACGGGGCTGAAGTAGCAAAGACAATCATGCAAAACTTCAGTATTCTAGTAGATGGGCCTAAAGTAGCTTGCGAACTTCAGCTCTAGAGCTGAAGTTTTTGTCTTTATAACTGGGGAACTTCAGCTCTAGAGCTGAAGTTTTTGTTTTGTAACTCGCGAACCTAGAGCTGAAGTTTTTGTCTTTAAAACTGGGGAACTTCAGCTCGAGAGCTTAAGTTTTTGTCTTTGTAACTGGGAACTTCAGCTCGAGAGCTTAAGTTTTTGTCTTTGTAACTGGGAAACTTCAGCTCTAGAGCTGAAGTTTTGTCTTTGTAACTGGGGAACTACAGCTCTGGAGCTGAAGTTTTGTCTTTGTAACTGGCGAACTTCAGCTCTAGAGCTGAAGTTTTTGTTTGTAACTGGCGAACTTCAGCTTAGCGAGGAAAAAGGGGCTGAAGTTATTTAAAAAGTGGGTACAAGTTAAAAGTTTTTTAAAAAATGAGTATAGGTTAAATGAGGGGACCAAATAAGGTGCCCCGTGCAATTTTTACAAGTTTTTAAAAAGAGAAACTATTCAACTTAGCCTTCCAAACCAATAATGCTATCAAAATTAGTCAATTTATAAAATACTATTAATCTATCTATCTATCTATCTATCTATCTATCTATCTATTTATTTATACTTTATTAAAAGTCGGAAGCCCCTAAACCTAAAGTTAAATTACAAAATGCATAAACTAAAATCTTTTACCCATTTTAAATATTAGTTAATAATAATATTGAAATAAAAAGTATAAAACTAATTTGAAGTGTTCTTTCTTAGAATAGTTGAGTCATTTCAATTGTATTATAACTAACTTAGCAACTATTAGAGTTAATGCTAAAATAGAGTAGCAACGGATGGGCATCATCGACAAACAGAGAAATCAAAGGAATCTTCTCTTTGCCAATTAAATGATTATTCTGGTATAAATATAACTAATTCATCTCACTCTATGAAAATTAAAGTCTTTATCTTTTGGTGGTATTTTTCTTCTACTATATATCTTCAATCTCGTCTAACCTCCGATGTTAAAGTGAGTTGATTTCATAGAGGGTCTGTTGAACACCACTCTATATTATTTCTATCTTTGCAGACTTGCTTTTCTCAAATCTCATTACAATTACTTGTGAGTATCACTTTAATATTTATCCGAAAATTCTATCATTTTCACGTGTTTCATGATTCTCTGCAAGTTTTACTAAGTTTATTTTATTTTAATACTTTATCTTCCATGACATATGACTCCATGAATGACATATAATCAAAAGTAATATCTTTAATAACATACATTCTTCCTTAGAAAAAATTTACATTTGGAATACCTAACTAGTAATTTCGTAAAAAAAAATCATTATATTAATCAAGAAGATACTATAGTTTACATGATTAATACTAAAGAGATGATATGTTTTAACCTATTTCTAATATGACGTCATTGACATATACATTTAAGGTCCATGTATTAAAAATTTAAGCAATATAATTTTTTTGCATGGGTACCAAAGGTAGAAGAAAATAATTGAAGATATGTATAAATGTGTGACGCTTTGTTTGAAATCTTTATTCATATAAAAGAATAGATCGATCTCAACAGTTAAAATGAATCAACTCATGACCAAAAAGTAGCACAATAGAAGATCGAGTCAACATATGCGTGTATGCGTGTATGCGTGTATATATATAAACGAATAACAGAATTTCAATACGCGCATATGCATAAAATAAAAGAAGAATCTAACAACCTTACTCGACCTAATACTCGACAAGCCAACTTAAGTTACTTTTGTGACTATAGCCAATTGTTTGTCTCAAAAATAAAGGAATAGTGAACTTCGAGATTTATACTGAAGAAACCAAAAATACAATGAATATCTTTAAAAAATGGTCGCTCTACCATACATGCCAAGATTGACATATGGTTTGATAGCGACATATTTAATATGAACCAAATAATAACCTTCTATATACGCCATAGCCAATTGAGTGTATTTTTTTTTTTTGTTTTACATTTTCTGATAAGTTATCGGAAATAAGATAAGGATTTTTTGAATCAAATAAGAGCTATAATATTATCAATGGTCGTGTTAATCCTAACCACTCTTCAGTGCACAGAGAAGTCAAAATGACGTTTACTAATAATACCTTTATAAAGAAATTTGACAATGACATTCCAATTAAAAAAAAAATCAAATGACTTATCATTGGAAGAGGTAAAACGTTTTTTTTTTAACACAATTACATTATACTTATCACTAATTTAATCTCATAGTTTTTATATATGATTTTCATGTTAGTAACAATAATATTAGTTATCGGAGAAGGATGAAGACTTGAAGTAGAAGAAGACAGATAATAGCTATAAATAAAAGGTGTAACTATTCGATCGGTAGTTTTGAGGATTTGTGTCTCTTTCGGTGGCTTAAAGTTTCGAGCAGCTTCCTATTATGTATCGTGACTTGCGTGTGTGGCCGGGTTTGATTTTTTCAGATGATTCATGATTAATTTGGAAAGAGAATTCTTGTTTTAAAATCTTAAGCGGTAAGAGTTGATCAGAGTTTGATTTTTTGTGTAGACGACTACAAAATGGTGTTTTGATGATTATGATAGCTTCGTATGGTCATTTTGGACTTAGGCGCGTGTCCAGGTTTGGATTTGAAGGTGCATAGGTTAATTTGATACATTTTGGCGAGAGTTGGAAAGTTGAAGGTTTGGAAGGTTGAAAGGTTTGACCAGGAGTTGACTTTGTTGGTATTAGGTTCAGGTTGCGATTCCGGGAGTTGGAATAGCTCCGTTGCGTCATTTGGGACTTGCATGCAAAATTTGACGTTATTATGGGTTGATTTGATACGATTCAGCGCGAGTTGTAGAAGTTGAAAATTCATAGTTCATTAAGCTTGGATTGAGGTGTAATTCGTTGTTTTGATGTTATGTTTCGGGATTTGAGGCCTCGAGTAGGTTCTGTTATATTTTGGGACTTGTTGGTACAATTTGACGGGGTCCCGAGGGGCTTGGGTTTATTTTGAATCATTGATTGAGAGACTAATTAAGTTAAGGAATTTGGAGTTTGATCACGGTCAATATCGGGTTAAGACGACCTATTTTCAGTGTTTTGAGTGCGCGAGCAAGTCCGTAGTGTGTTTTATGATTGAAATCCATATATGGTTTGTATCCGGGATGTTCCAAGTGAGTTTCAGGGTGGTTTCGGATCATTTCGGTGAAGTTTGGGATTGTTGGTACTTCGCAATTGCGAACCTTTTGTTGCAATTGCGAACATGTGGTCGCAAATGCGAACATCCGCAATTGGGAACTTTTGGTCGCAAATGCAACATCTACAGCTAGGTTAAGAGTTGGAATTTCGCTCATTCTAACCCTATACTCTGTAGGAGGCGATTATGAGGGGGATTTTCATCTACAATCATTGGGTAAGTGATTTTCATCAATTTTCAACTATTTTACATGATTATAAATGAGATTTAACATCAAAGTTATGAGAACCAAAGGGCAACTTTGAGAAACTTTGTTTATGTTTTGAAAATTGAAAATTTGAGATTTGAGTTGGACTCGGATTTTGAAACAAAATACATATATAGACTCGTGGGGTTATGGGTAGTCGGAACCTACCATTGGACATGGGTTTTGACAATGCAAGCCCGGGGTTGGCTTTTGTTGACTTTTGAAAAATTGTGTAAAGATCTTTGCTTTATTTATTGGAATTGATATCCCTTGTATTGTTTGATGTTATTAAGTCGATTTTGATTAGATTTGAGCCAAGCGGAGGTGAATTTTATAGGAAAATCTATTTTAGAGTATTGATTGAGGGCTTTTGAGGTAAGTATCTTGCCTAACTTTGGGTGGAGGAACTACCCCTTTGGATTCGAGTCGTTTGTGCTAATTGTGTCATGTGAAAGCCTGTACTCGGACTTATATGTGGAAAATTAACTGGTTTAGACTCCTAGGCTTCTCTCATGTACTTATTTGAAATTGTTAGCACATGTTATATCTTTTATTCGTCATGTCTTCTATCACATCCTTAATTTTCGAGTTTGCTCTTATATGCTTTATTTGAAGTTACTATCACTTTTATTGTTATGTGATTTCTTTTATTGTGGAGTTACTCTTAGTTGAAATTGTTATTACATGATATATTTTTGTTGCCGGGCTATTCACTTGCATTTAGACGTACTACTAGTTCGTTCCATCTCTTTCATTGTTAGCCTATTCATACACTAGAATTCGAAGTTTGCCATTTCATAGAAATACTTTCACTATTGAGTTTAACCCTTAAACAATTAATTGGGATTGAGGTTATCGGAAGTCATTAACCTATTTTATTTGAAGTTTGTGTTAAAAAGGGGTGTTGTTCCTTGTCGAGTCACTTTTTCGTTCATTTTATTGTTATTGAGATTCTATATATGTTGTGTTGAGTCGTGAGCTATTTGTTGTGGAAATATTGATGTCGCTGGATCTTTGGAAAGGTTGTGGCCTATGGGCAATTGTGATACTAGTTGATATGTTGTGTTGTTGTGATGATAACACATGTGAATTGTTTTGTGGTTTGGTTGTTGTTATGCGGAGTATAAGGGTGGCATTTCACCGTTGTTGTTATGTGGGGCGTAAGGGTGGCATCTCACTGTTGCTGAATGTGCGTAATGATACGGTTGGCTATTGTGTTATTGTTCGAGCGGGATTCCAAGGGTGGCTATTATACGGAGTGATACATGTGGATATCAGAGGGACAAGGGTGGCTAATGATAATGTCAAGGCGAAGTGATACAGGTGGTTATCAGAAAGATAAGGGTGGCAATATCAGTGGTGATGTGTGATGTCTTGGGGACATTGTGTTGGTGATTTTTGTGTGATGATTTGATTTTCCTTGTGTATGTCATACACCTTGCGTGACTTGTTTTGTTACTTCGACGAGCAACTCGATGTCTTTGATATTACTTGTTGGGGCTGCAGTAGTACACTAGCACAAGCGTACACCGTAGCATGCCACTTATACTAGCTCAAGAGTACGAAACTTAATCGTTATTGATCATCCCCATATGTTCTTGTATTATCTGTTTTCATGTTGCTATTGAACATGTGACCATGTCGGGCGGATTGTGATTGTGAGTCTGTGACCATGCCGGGTGGATCGTGATTGTGAGCTTGTGACCATGCTGGGCGGAGTGTGAATGTGAGCATGTGATCATGTCGGGCGGATTGCAATATTGGCACGTGAGTTGTCCGTGCGACTGTGATTCGAGATGTGGGCACAAGGTGATTTGAGTATATGATGGTGGGTTGTCGCGCTCGACTTTACAGCTATGCGCGCCTTCACCAAAAAAATTGTACCTTGGTGTAGAAACGTCAAAAATCATGAGAGGTTTATGGTTCCGAAAACTAGACTTCTAGAACTAGGACATATGTAAAAATCAAAATTAGTCCATAGATCTTCCCAGATATTTGTGAGAAATTAGGAGATGAGTTCCGACCAGCTGGATCCTTTAGCTTTGCGCGCCTTCACCAAAAAATTAGTATCTTGGTGTAGGAACGTCAAAATCATAAGTCGCTTGATTCTATTGATTTAAGACTCAAAGTACTAAAACATATAAAAATTTAACCTCCAAAAAACTTATTTATCGAATGAAATTACTTTTTGAAGTTGATCAATGCATATGTCCTGTTTATCTCGAAGCTTTGTCCACTCTCGGTGAAAATGTCATATCTCGAGATAGAAACGTCCAAATCACGAGTCGTTTGTGCCGTTGAAAAGAAGACTTTGAGAGGTACAATATATACAAAGCTTGATTCTCCAGCCTCTCTGATCCAGTAACAGTAAGTATTTGAATCAAAGTCCGAAATTAGGAGGATTATTCGGCAACATACTTCTTTTTCTTTTTTTGTAGGTTTGGCGAGAGAAAGGTTGGTGCATCCTCATCCTTGTAGTTTTGGTGAAAAAATTACATGGAGAACTTCTGTTTGTAACCCCTGGCTAGAAGTCCATGGAGAATCCCTCACCTTGAAGCTTTGGTGTGGGATAACTCCTTCTTCCAGCTTGGTGAAGAAGTTCATGGAGCGTCTCATCCCTTCAAGCTTTGGTGCGGAAAAACCCCTTTTTGCAACTTGGTGAAGAAGTTCACGGAGATTATCCTTGGGTATTTGTTATGGAATAACCCCTCCTCAGAACTTTGTGAAGAATTCATGTAGCTTCCTATTTTTCAAGCTTTGACGGAACAATCTGTGGAGCATTTCATCCTTCAATATTCGGCAGAGAAGTGTAAGTCACAATGATCACCATTCGTACTGAAGCATCGTGTTGCCGACACCGTGGGTTGCACTTCTTTTTATTATCTTGCAGGTTTATAAATAAGCGCAATCAGTCTCAATATCAGGCCAAGAAGACGAAAGTAATGTCCACATGATTGTCGGGGAACCACTTGGTGTCTCTTCTTTAAAATTTCATGACTTCGGAGAGATACTAATTGCTATGCCACCTCCCTTGATGGAGTATATTTCTCGTCTCCTCCTTGCAACTTAATGAAGAGACATATGATGCATCCCCTCCTTGCGACTTGGCAAGAATGAGGTTTCGAGCGACCATATACCATTCTTGGCAGGTGAGCACGTGGCGCATCCCATCCTTCAAGCATTGGAGTAGAACAAGATCTTCTTGCATATTGGAGAAGAAGTGCATAAAACATTATTTTCACAACTCGATGAAATGATACATATAATGCTCCATCTTTCTAGCTTTAGAGGAGAACATCATCAGTTTTTTGGTCATCGTGACACGTAATTTATTTTCTTTAATTCATGTGAATGAACTTAGAACAGAATTTTAAGTTGCCTACATACCTCGGCGAATAGGATCAAGTCATACCGTAGTTCAGAAAAAGTGTGAATCTTTTTTATATGCAGTTTATACTCGTGTAGACAAGAAGTGTAGCAACTTGAAGATTTTGCTCAAATTTGAATATCTTTACATCTTGAAAACTTGCTTAATTTGAAGAGCTTTGCATCTTGAAGAATTTGCTCGAATTTGAACAACTTTGCAACTTGAAGACTTTGCTCGAATTTGAAGAGCTTTACATCTTGAAAACCTTGCTCCATTTGAAGAGCTTCATAACTTGAAGTCTTTTCTCTAATTTGAAGAAGACTTTGTTTAAATTTGAAGAGCTTTGCAACTTGAAGTCTTTGCTCGATTTTGGTGAGATTTGCAACTTGGAGACTTTACTCAAATTTAGAGAGCTTTGCAAGTTGAAGATTTGGCTCAAATTTGAGGAATTTCTTTAAATACAATTTAAGCTCGTGTATCAAGGAGCATCATAATTTGGAGTTTAGGCTCGTGCGTTCAGGAGCACTTTGACATGCAGGTTAGGCTCATGCGTCAAGGAGCATCATCACGTGCATGGACTCTTCGGTTTCATCTTCGGATGAATACTTGCCCCCATTCTCAATATTGTCTGCTACTATTTCAGCTTGAGGCTCAAAGCCAAAAAACCTTCGGTCTCCACTTATAGCCATACTCAATTCCATATCAGGTGCATGAGTGGATAAATCTTTGAAAGTTTTAGGATTTCTTCCTTGCAAGATGTAGCGAAGGCCCCAATGTATACCTTGGATGGAAATTTCGATGCTAGGAAGTTCTAAGACAATATTTGCAATTGAGGCCTAAGCCCCTCCAGCGATTGATAAAGTCAATAACTTATTTTTCCTTCCCTTGGCAAGCATTTGTAAGTTCAATCATGCATACAATACGCCTTGTGTTATTGAAGCGATTGAGAAATTATTGCTCCAGTTGTTCCCAACTATCGATTGAACCATGTTCAAGATATGTGTACCAATCGAAAGCAATTTTTTTGAGAGATCGAACAAACTGCTTGCCAATGTGATCGCCATAAGTTCCAGCATTATTGCATGTCTCGACAAAGTGTCCAACATGTTGCTCGGGATTTCCTTTACTATCAAAATGTTGAAGCATAAGAGGTTCATATCCACAAGTCATTTTAATGTTGTCATCTCTTAGAGTATACGACTTTGTATATGTGTGAGAATAATTGGTTAAAGGTTCAAATTTGTCTTTGATGGCCCCTATGATGAAGTCTTTCAATTGGTCAACAGGAATCTGACCATTAGAAGAGACTTGGATCTCTTTGGTCATTGTTGCTAGTTTTGTAGTGGACTCTCCGATTTTTTTGAATTTGAATAAGCTCAATAGGTGCTTGGATTGGTTCTTCATCCGTCATAGTTTCCACCTTATTTATGAACTTGGAAAGTTTATTATTTTGATCTTTCATGTACTTTGTCAGGCCTTCAACTACTTTCATCAAACTTGCAAGTCGTTCTTCTATGGTAGAAGATTCAACCATCATCATTTGCATGACTACTGTTGAGGATGAAGAATGGTGTGGATCGTCACTTGGATAGACATAATATTATGGAGTGACACAAGGAGCGATTGGAGAAAATTTGATACTCAAGATGTCACCATATTTCTATGTGAAAGGCTCATTGGACTAGCAATGGTGTTGTTGTAAGAGGTTAAATTGCACTAAAGTTCGTTCGACCCCCCGACGATGTTGTTCCCCTGCTCTAGCATGCACGCAGATAGTCTCACTACTTTTGGAAAAGATGAACCAAAAAAATGAGTTGTGGATAGTACTTTAAGTACTTGTTGTCCTAGCATCTCGGCTTTGCTTCTTTCGATTTGGCTAACAATCTATATGACAACTTCAAATTTGCTTTTGGAGTCAGATCTGGAGTTGATCTTCATTGAGGCCATCTTGGTGTTCTTGAACTTTGAAGAGAATAGATGAGAGGTATAGATCATCCCACTGGGCGTGCCAAAATTTGTAACAACTAAATTTCGTTCCTGAAAAAATAATAATCAAGACACTAAATATAGCGACAAATATTATATTCGATTTCAAGTGATGGCGTAACAATCTCTAGAATATCTCAAATCTAACGAAAAGTAGTACTCTGATTCTTCTCCTCACGAATAATATTTCAAGAGCTTGATCTTGAACTTCACATATTTCAAATTTGTGGTACGTCACGAACAATTTGAAGATTGTCATGGACAAGGATTTGTTGTTGGTTATCACAGAGGGAAGATTTGAAACTGCCCGCCTATGATTTGAGTTCGCCTTTGGGATTTGACTACAGTCGAAGATTGCAGATGTGAAGGAAGACCTTGATGTTATTCTTCAAAACTTCTTTATCCTTTCCTTTTGCTTACTTGATTCCTTTCAACCTTGTGGCCTCTTCCTCTTAAATGAAGAGGTGTGGCCTCTTTATATAGGCATGAGATATAGTAGCCTCCAAGAAAACCCTCATGGGCCACTGGGATTGGGGCATTATATGGATCGATCCATTTAGTAGAAAATCAATTATATATGTTAGCTCAATAATATTGGACTTTGGTTTAAATCAGTTTAATTAGATTTAAACAAATAACCCAATTATGTTAGCGCAAAACATTTGGTTGGACTAATATATATTTGATGGTGAAAAAATATTTGTGTGGTGACGGAGGAGGTGGCTGGTGGCGGTGGTTAGGTGGGAGGGTGCTGAAAGAAAAAAATGAAAGGAGGGGCTAAAATGGGTTGGAGTGCTGAGGTAGCATTCCACGTGGTATCCATCTCACCAAAATGTCATGCCAAAGAGGATGGTGTTGCCATGGTGAAAAGGCCTAACTAAAGAGGAATATTGATCACGACCAACTATGCAAATATAAAAAGGACTAAGCAGTCGCTGCAAATATAATCCGGTTCAAGTCCGGAATCGAATCCCATAAGGAACTAACCTATTGACTACAACTTTTAGTGATGTTAATGACAAGTTCAAACAACTTTCGGATGCAAGATTTTTATGAATAAACATTGGAATGTATTTAGCTAATGTAAAATGACAATAAGACTGGCAATAATCAAGAATAAAATTGAATTCAATGGTAAAAGGATCTAGGGCTATTGATTTTCCCAAATGCCGGATTAATTCTTAACTCTTTAGCTATAATCTCGTCGTAATACTCTATGAGGATTATGAGTTCCGGGTTACCATAATTATCTCTCGATCAATTACGATAATTTACTAGAAGCATTCTCTCGAATTACTCTAGCTGACAATTTATACAATTCGGAATTATCCCACCAAAGCTTTGTTATTTCTAAACCCACTTTAAAATTCAAGTAATTTAATCTCTTCAATTACCCAAAAGTGATGTTGTTCAACAACAATCTAATCAAGTGTTCTTTCTCAACCGACACAAGGCAACTAGATACGATTAATCAAGGTCCCTTTTAATTAACCACAATACTAAACGTAGTTGAACAATCATAGAACAAATACGAGTCGATTATATCAAAATAGAGTTAATACTCATCCAACAATTGGTTCCATCAACCCTAGATTAAATGTTTAGCTACTCATACTAATACAAAACATAGCAATAATATGATTCATGATTCACAATGATAAGTAGAAAGAAGAAGAAAAAAACTCTAAAGAATAGCTTGATCTCCTCTCTCTTGTTCTTACCTCCAATTATGTCTAAAATCAACTTTTTTTGACTTACGAGCGAGTTTGGGTTCTTATAGGTTTTGGTTAATTGCTCAGGAATTTACACAAAAGCCCCTGCAATTTGTCGCGTTTAAAGACCCGTCTGCGGTCGCGGACTCAACCGCGGACTTGCACTGCTCCACTGTTTTCCTCCGCGTTCCTGTGCGCCCAGGTCCGCAGTCGCGAACCTGCCTTTTGCATTTTTCCTTGTTTTCCTCGCTCTTTTTCATCTGGGCTATCATTTGGTTGGCCTTGTATGTTCATAATTGATCCCAAAACGCTCTTTATCTCCCTCCTAGCTCATATTGGCTCCTGCAAAGCACAAATTTCTCAATTAGAGCATTTTGTTATTTTTAGCATTTAAACATCAAATAAAGTGCGGTTAAATTAGAGTATAAATAGCGTCTACATTGCATAATATAGGCTACTATCAAATATTTTTGTAACAATTTTATAATATGGGCAATTTTCAGAAATGACTATTAACTTGCTATAGCTGCCATTTACTTAAATACTTCCTATAGCTATGTCTTCACTTGTTATGGGGTGTATTCGATGTATTCAAGCTAATGTATTCATGAATACAATAGCAAAATTCGGCGAAAAATAAGGAAGTCCAGCTAAACATAGAATGTATTCGTATGTATTCACGAGTTGTATTCGTAAATACAGTAACGAAAATCTGCAAAAAAAAAAGGTCTTTAGCTATTTAAAAACGGTAAGTGAATAAATTAACGCGATAGACTCCTAATATAACTCAACAAACTCAATTATAACACGCAAAATTTGTATTTTCAGTTATAGAAAAGACTCTCAGCCGAAAAACACCCCAAAAACAGAGTAATCTTCAGAGATTCAATCCATCATTTATTTTTTTAGTGTTATCTTTTTAGTGGTATCTCTACAAGTAGATTTATATATTAAAAATATATAATTACATTGAATACACTTAAATACATAAATACATTGAATACATGAAGTATATCAGGCATCTATAGTGCAAAATATATGAATACATACTACATATACATTTGAATACATATATACATCTGAATACATAAATTATATTAATTAAAAAAATATATGAATATATTCTACAATACATTGAATACATATTGCTGAATATATACTGTTGGATAAAACAGTGAAACAAAGTGAAGCTTTGAAATTATATAATTAACTTGAATACAGTTAAATACAGTGAATGTATTGAAAAGTAGAAAGAACTAAAGACAGTTAATACAATGAAATATATGGAATACAACGAGATACATTTTGAATACAATAAAAATAAAGTATCTTTTCCCTTAACGCCTTAATTTGTATTTAATTTGAATACAATTAAATACATTGTATATATTGAAAAGTAGAAAAAACTAAAGACAATGAATACAATGAAATACATGGAATACAACGAGATATATTGAAAATAAAGTATCTTTTCCTTTAACCCCTGAATTTGTATTTAACTTGGATACAACTAAATACGATGAATATATTGAAAAAGTAGAAAAAACTAAAGACATTGAATACAATGAAATATGCGAGATACATTGAATACAATGAAAATAAAGTTTATTTTCCCTTAACCCATGAATCATCATCCATAAGTTTTCTTCTCTTTTCTGCATCAAGAAGTGTTGATTCATTCGAAGATTTTTCAAATTAGGCTTGTTTCAATGTCGGGTAACCCTCTTGTGAGTTGTTGAACCAGCCATTGGAGATGAAATTTCGAGTTTTCTGGTGAAAGCATAATAATGGTGATTATTTCTAAAAAAATTGGTAAAGAGAATCAGAAGAAGCAATGTACCTGTGAAAATCTCACAACTTTAACAGTTACCACAACTTTTTGGAGCAAAAAATTTAAAAATTTCGCGAGACAACGGAGATGAATCAATGGAGAATAGTGGTTGTATTCATGGAGAAGAGGCTGTCGTTGAGAGAGAGAGATTGTGGAGAGAGATCTTGGTTTCTGAAGTTGTATAGTATACAATGGTCTTATGAGAGAAAGAACATGAAGTAGGAGAGAAAAAAATATTACCTACCGTATTTAATGGCTAAAAAGTAGGAAGTGACCATAAATACATATTTTGCTATAAACCTAAAAGGTAGCTATAGAAAATAATATTTTTAAAAGGTTTAACTAAATAAGGTGTAAAACTTTGCTATATGAGGTAAAATTTCCTTATAATATTGGGGGGAAAATGGCGTAGTATAACAACACACAAAAAGAATTGGCAATATTTTAGCCTTCTTTTACGTTTGCCAAAGGCAATCTCAAAAAATTGGTATTATATAGTCAAATTCTAAAAAAGTCTACTCCTTATTATTCTCTCACCCCATATTTCTTCTTCAATCTTTTCTTCTTTAATTTGGATAAAGTAAAACGAAAAACTTGTTGAATATACCGTCAGATCCTTAAACAATGAAATATACAACCGGCAAGGAAGAGAATTTGTTCAGGATAGTTAGAGTATTGGCCGCCCGGTTCCACATCTTTACTATCGTTGGCCACATTTATCAATTTACTCGAAGTCGCTCTGCCTGTTCCTCCCTTTCGAACCCATTATCCAAATCCCAAATTCTCTGCGTCAATGGGCTTCTCTCCAAAGTTACTGACCGTACATTCTTTTCTTTACAATTTTAAAGATCCCTAACAATGCTCTTTTTTATTTCTCTGCACAAATCACAAGAAAGTTGGTCTAAATCAATGTATATTACAATGTATATCCGTGTGTATATTTTATTATATATCGTGATATACATCATTAGATTTGACACTATAAATAGGCATGCCAATGAGGGCGGGCCGAGTTTTGTTTGATGCGGGGCGGGGCGGGTTTACTCTTATGCGGGTACGGGACGAGTTAAAACAATTTTTAAAGCGGGACAGTGCGGGTTGCAGGTTCAATTTGAGGCAACTTTGAATTTTAGCTTTTTTGAAACAAAACAATCATTTCAACTATACTTTCACATTTTTCTTCACTAGCACGAATATTATTTTAATTTATATTGAACCAATTTACATAAGTCTCACCAAAATGATAGTACATAAGTCAAGATATATTTATGTAGTTATTTTTAGAGTATGTTTAAAATACTCTTAGGAAAGTTAACAAAACATGAAAATACAAAGTCGTTTTAAGAGAAAATGATAAACTTATGTAGTTATTTTTAAAGTAGGTTTAAAGTAATCCTTTAAATGCATCTTTTTGTTACGTTTGACAAAAATCAACATTTTTAAAGTTCATTAAATATTTAATAAACTTTTAAAAGGGCGAATTCAAAAACTTTTTGATAAGTGAAACTCTCATTTTCAACTCTTTTTAATTTATGATTTTCTTTTTTTTTGTTCTGCTTTGGATAATTTTACTGGTTACTTCCCACGTAAAGGATCACAGTAATTTTTAAAGTTCTTAAATTACACGTACACAGTTTTTTTTTTGTATGAATCTGAGTGCTGAAAAAGATAACAATTAGACTAAGCTTATAACTTCCAAAAACGAGGATATGAAGAAAAATAATTTTATATTTTATTTTCAGTTAGTTCTACCAGGAAAGAATCTTTTGATTATTTGAATTGCTGATTTCAAAGTGAAACTCCAGCCTATCTTCATAGGATTCTTCTTTATTAACACGAATACTTTTTCACTTTTATGTTTATGTGATTCTATTAAACTCTTCATTTTATAAAATAATAAAATATCAAACTATTTTGTTTTAAAAAAAATTAAAGAAAAGAAAAAAAATTAAGTGGGTCGGGGCGGGACGGGACGGGTTGAAATGTTTGTGAGCTTTGCCAAACCCGCCCTGCCTCATTGCCATCCCTAACTATGAGGTTAAATCGAAATGAAATCGTCCATTTTTATTTTAAGAGGGCGAAATTCATTATGAATAAACTTACTTCAATTTTTTTCTTGATCAAAGAAAAAAAATAAATTTTTGATATAATATGTTTAGAGCAAGTTTTGGGAGTAAATAATTTTTTGATATATATTTTGATATACAAAGAATAATAATAAATCACTGACATACACAAAGAAGGAAAAATAAACTTGTGTATTCATTTTGGTATACACATATTCAATGTGTTATACATTGCGATATATAAATAATACAAATATTTTATTGTAATATACATTGATAGAAAGATAACAATAAACTTTAAACAATTATATCTATAATTTATATTTTAGATAAACAAAGAATAAAATAAAATTTTAATATACATTTTGATCTAAAAAAAGGGTATGATATAAATATTTTTGTTGCGAAATATATTTATTGGCTATGTGGTGTCAATATTTATCTGGCTTAAATTTTAAGTGTCAAACTAATAGCGTTTTCCTTGTTAGAACAAAAGAGCAACGTGGTAGGCTGGGCTTGCTTATTCTCTACGCCCATAGAATAAAATCCCCCATTCTCCAATCCCATAACGCTTTCTCCGTCGCAATCCGAGAGAAAAAATGGCGAGCGGCGGTGGTGCTACCGGTGGTGGAGGAAAAGTTTCCTTCAAAGTCACTCTTACTTCCGATCCCAAATTACCCTTCAAAGTGTCTGTATTATTTTGATTTCTGATTTCTGAATTTCTCTTTTCTCTTTTTTCACCTTATTTGTTTTACGTTTTTCAGTTTTAGCGTTCCTGAAGCTGCTCCATTCACAGCTGTACTCAAATTTGCTGCCGAGGAATTCAAAGTTCCTCCACAAACTAGCGCCATTATCACTAATGGTAAACTTCTCTAATGATCTAATGTTTCAACATTAGATAGTTTTACAAAGAACCTTTTATAGTCTCCTACTTTAATTCACGGCAACAGCAACTACTACGCCTCAAAAGCTAGTTGGGGTCTACTGTAAGAATCCTCAATATCATAAATGCTTGTTTGCAGTGCCGGAGGCAGAATCTCCAAGAAGGGGGTTCAAAATTTTTTTTTTTTTAGCTAGTGGGGATTGAACCTATTACCTTATCAAGGTTTTGAACCGCCTTGACCACTAAAATACACTTCTGAGTTGTGTTAAGGGGATTCAAAACTTAATAGATAGAGGTAAAAAATAGATTTTGCCTTATATATACAGTGTAATTTTTCGGCGAAGGGTGTTCGGATGAACCCCTTCCGCCCCCCTAAATCCGTCCCTGCTTGTTTGGCTCTATGATATTTCAATACTCTATAATTAATGATGATCTAACACTAGGAGCTTGGTACTGTAATTCACCTTAGTGAAAAAAATAAATGGCTCTTATTTGAGAAAATTGATTATAGATTGAGAAGATAAATATTTCTTCCTTATATGCTGTGAGGTGAATAGCATCTCCGGTAGGTATAGCCTAGTGGTCAATGAAGTGAGTGGCGAACTATTGAGTCTGAAGTTCAAATCTAAGTGGAGAGAAATACACTAGGTTATCTTTTCTATTTGTCTAAATCTTGCCGGATAGAGTTATCCGGTACATGTGTTGATGGGAGGTAGCTTGCTTGGACACCACCACTATAAAAGAAATAGTATCTCTGGTATATTATTATTATTATTATTATTATTATTATTGTTATTATTATCATCATCATCATCATCATTATTTTCTATGTTATTCTGTTCTTTAGTCTCATGAGAACTAGGGAGCAAAACTAGTTTAGAATTTATTTCACTTTTTGCGAGTATTATAAGAAAAGTAATGCACTTTTACTAAATTTAAGCCTATGTTTTTTACTCGTTTTTTCGTTTCTTTTCTTTTTATCTTATTTTGCAGATGGAGTGGGGATTAATCCACAACAAAGTGCTGGTAATTTTACACTTTAACATGAATATTTGGAGTTACTTGCTCTATCTTATATGATGGTTTATTTGCTGTATGGATGATAAACAATCTGTGAATTGAGAGTTATTGAATAACATTTTCCCTAACATAATAAGTGAAATTTAGTGCATTAGAAAATGCCAAGTAATTAGAGGACTTGTGGATTGCTTAAAGAGAATATTTTTGAGCTCTTTGATAAAAACCAAGGTGTATGACGAGAAGAGATGGTGTGATGCCTCGACTAGAAATATTTTATGGTGCGATGCATCCAATAGAAATATTTTAAGGGAGCAATAGAAACGTTGTTACAACTTAGTTGTTACGAAGTTTCTTTGCCCTCAGGAATTTGGTCTAGTGGTAAGGGCGCAATTCATGGTGTGGAAGGCTCATGGGTTCGAACCTTGTCGGAGATAATACTCTGGTATTTAAGTAGAGAATGGCAGAGGGGCGGGCACCTTATTCAATCGAGTTTTGAACTGCACGCACTTGCCTTCAAGGGTTTCTTGGTTATAAAAAAAAAGCTCATGTAAATAAACGAATTGTTACGAAATAGTCTTTCGGAGTGTTGAGGGAGTGACAAAGTATAGTAAGTAGTCAAGAATCAATAGAGTCGATTCAAATAACTTTCTAATTCACCTGCCAGGATCTTAGTTTTTGTTCCTTCAAGTTCTGTACTAACGTTCTGGATTTGAGCTTTCCAATGAATGTGTGGTATCCTTTTTTTTTTCCTTCTTTCTTTTTGTGTCATTTACCAAGGGGTTCCATCATTCATTTGCAAGAGACCTAAGGGTATGGCATAGTGGTCAATAAAGTGGGTGAGAACCATGAGGTGTCAGGTTCAAATCCCAGTAGAGGCAAAAAAATAATAGGTGATTTCTTCCCATCTATCCAAGCCTTGGTGGATTACGTAGTACCTGTTTCTGGTGAGAGGTGACAGGTACCCGCTGAAATTAGTTGAGGTGTGTGCAAGCTGACTCGGACACCATGATTATCAAAAAGAAAAAGAAAGAAAAAGATTGATGATACCTTAATCCATTTGGGAAGTTTGACCCTTTGAATTCCACAATGCATAGATAGGGGGAAAATATTTTTTTGGGCATAATTCGGTGGAAAAGATTTTTCTTTCTCCTCTTATAAAGAAAACAAAAAAAGACCTTTCTCCCTTCTTTTATGTGCTAAGCTTCCTAGTGCTCAGGTCTTGCAAGAATTTGGAGGACATGTGGTATCCGTTCTCAGTTCTTTAATCCTCCAATTTTTCCCCATCAAGTCAATTTTATGTCAAGCACCTTTTCTTTAAAAACTTTCAGAATTCAGACCTTTCTATTTCTAGTCCTTCCTGCCATCTAAGCTCTCCACGCCTTGCCTCTACACCTCCAAAATGTTATTTTTCATTTTGGGAATATAGGTAGGGATATGCCACTCTTTGCCAACTAAAAAGCAGCATTACTCTTATGATGACCAGTCGTGCCTGACACTTCCAAAGGTTGTGAAGTACGGACAAAAATGCTGTGTATATTCTGAGGTTAATCTATTTATTATACTGATATTGAGCATGGGAATTTTTCGGAATATTACAAATGCAAGAGAATGTGAAATTGAAGCAAATGTTGTCATTTAATGCCTGAGTTGTTTACTGTAATTTTTATCAAGAGTCTGGTCATGTTTTATGTTTGCATTTACTTAATACTTAATAGGATCTATTTTAGCTTTGCTTTTCCCCCTTTTGGGTATTTCTCTACTACTGTATGTGTAAATTGTAATCTGGTTGTCCCTAAAGTCAGAACCTGGACAGCAAGTCTTAGGAGTTCTTGCTAAATGGTAACAATCTAATTCATTATTACTTCGAAAAACTCTGACTTCCAACTTGTCATCTTGCCTGGTTACCAAGTAATTTGCTTCTAGAAATGCCCTTATGTTTCAGACCAAGGTTGCCTTGCTTCGTGGATGCCTCTAATGTGTACATGTTTCTAGCAGTACAGCGCATATTACTTATAATTCAATTGCATGTACTTGTACGGTGGAACTTCTTAAATTCCGTTTCCTTAGCTGCATTAACCAGGACGGTTGATTTATGTATCCAATTTGATTATGTGGTGTCTAATTTTACATCAACTCAAACTGCTCTTCAGGTAATGTCTTTCTTAAACATGGCTCTGAACTGCGGCTGATTCCTCGCGATAGGGTCGGTGCTCCCAGGTTGTCATTTTGATCATATGCCCGAGTATTTCATATCACTGTTGACTAGCACTTCATGGTGAAATGTGCTGCAACTTTCGATGTTGTAATATCAAGTATAGTTGAATGTGAAACAGAATAAATAATGCTTTTAGTCCGTGGACTAATAAATATGTTGACGTGATTAATAGTTTTACTGATTATTTGATTTGATGTATGTAGGTGATAGTGATTCTATGATTTCAATAGCTTTGATGCTTGTAATCTCACTTTTTAGCTTGAAGCTCTGTGGGTAAAAAAATTGAATCTCCAAATAATAACAATTTGAGATAAATAAACCTCGTCAATTGGATATTCTATTGAATTCAAAGGGAAACATGGCATATAATAGTTGAAAATGGTGAAACAAGAAGTAAGATTACAAGATATGAAGGAAAGTTGTAGAATGAAGATTTCTCATCCTTTTCAGTTTGTTTTGTTTTGGTGATATTGTGGACGTGTGCACAATATGGTTTAGTTGTTATATATGAATGTTTGCTCCACATAGCCTTTCCACTAGAAGTTGCAAAGGAAAGCGAGACTTGGTAACAGATTCAAAATATCCATCAACAATTCCAAGAAAATAATCAGCATATCCATCAAGGCCTAAATTAAAAAAACTGAAAGGCAAAACAAGGAAGAAATGTGTATGGCAAAGTCATGTATAATTAGAGATCAAGAAATGCCACGAAAAATCTTGAAGCCCTGTGGAATAGAGGCATTCCCCAGTGAACACTATATACATTCAATAGGAACCTTGTTTAATCGCTTTTACCACCACAATTTAATTGGAAGGCGATTTTAACTTTGCTTTCAGGATGGCAAAATTGATCATCCTGATATGTTGTGGACAATGCTGATGATGTAATATGGAAATCGCGATCTAAAGGTATTGAGCTCGTACTCTCTCCCAGTTCTGCTCCAACCACTGCTTCGCGTCCTCCTCCCCAAATTTTTCACTCCTGAGTATATGAAGACAAAGTTAGAAAAATATCGATTGAAGTTGCAAATACTTATATGTAGGTTCAACACAAATTTGAGTAAGTATTCTTTGAGAAATCCTAAAAGATAGTCCATTACACGCAAACTTGTCCAGACTCTTTGAAAAAGGAGTAGCAGAAATGACTTCTGTCGTACCAAACATACTACAGATGAAAAAAAAATACCAAAGTAAAGTGAAGATCATTATTCACTTAAAAGGAAAAAAAAGAAGGGAAGTGAAATGGATTTGTAAAAAATATTATGAGGAAAGCATGAAACAGATTACAAAAATAAACATATATATATATAGAGGTGAGTTAGGAAAAAATAATTCTAGCGTTTTGGATTCTCATTTGATGTCCCTTTTTATTAGGTATCAGAAAGGACTAATCATAAAAATGTTTACAGTTCACACCAGATTTCCTATGCTTCATCTTATGTGGCAGTGGAACGAATGTGGCACAGCAGAATTTGAAATACCTGAATCTGACACGACTTAGCTCTCTAGTACCATCAGCTAATTGTCTGATGGTTATATAAACTCCAGGTTCATCTTGTTCTATCCATTCTGACTCCATGTCACTAGCATTACTTACAGAAATTGAAGCCTCGTCTCTAGAGGAAGTTGTCGTCCTTGACGCCTCCATAGATGACATCTCACTACCCTTGGGGAAACCAGAGGTATAAGCATTTGAACCACTGTTATATTGCTGGCTTTCCCTTGCAGAACCAAGCCTTGAATAATTTGAATCTCTCTGCATAAAAGGACCTTAAATTTCATTAACTTGTGCTTGCTTCATGTTACGTTGATAAATATTCCAAACCTGAGTGGCTAATTAAAAAAGTAATGGAGATACTTGGCTTGCTACTTCAGCTATAGTAATAATATTCTTATACAAGTTGAACAACTCAAGTTATATTCGCCTCAAGTGGTTTTATGCTATGTTGCTCTGATCTTCCAAAACACGTTGCTGCACCGGTGTCGGATTTTCCAAAAATAATGCATCTTTCGAGGATGCGACACATTTTTGGAGGAGCTGAGCAAAATTAAGTTTTATACTAGGAAAGTAGAAGCATTGATGAACTGGGGCTGTTCATGAATATAATTTGAACTAATCTGCATGGACTAATTATAATCGATGATCAAGATTAACATTGAGGTCAATGCTGCAGTTAAGTAAATAAATTGCAAGAAGGTGAAGCTGGCATACCCCATCCTCAGACTGTGAGGTGGTGCCAAGAGCTTGCTTATTGAATCTCTGAACATTGTAAAGCTCCATAATCCTGTCAAAATTCTCACCCCACCATCTTTGAGCTTGCCATTTGTTGAACATGTCACGACTTCAAATTAAAACGACGAGTCAAGTTAACGTCTAAACAATAAAATAATCATTTCAACTAAAAATAACAACTATGCTTCAATAAGAAGCTAGTTGGAATTAGTTATATTAATCTTCATCACCCATTCATTAGCATTATGCAAATAAGAATGTTTACATATCATGTTTTCCATACTCTTTGATACTTCATCTTTTCCATTTATGTGATACTCTTTCCTTCTTACTCTGTTTAAAAAAAGAAGGATGCATATCCAAATTTGGAAGCTATTTCACTTTAAACTTCTCATTTTACTTTTAATGACATGCTCCTATAACTATAGAAATGTCATAGATTATTCAAAGCCACAAGTTCTAAAGATACATTAGATATGTGTTCAGACTCTTTCATTCTTTCTTAAATTACGCACTCAGTCAAATGTTGCCACAAAAATGAAAAGGGGGGGAGCGAGAGATAACGAATAGATACCTAAAGCGGATTCTTTTAAGATCATTTCCACCATGAGGGAGAGAAACAAAAGTAATCTGAATGCCAGGCTCCACATGTGCCGTCCACTCCTTAGCATCCTCTTCTTCTAGCACCACATCATCACTTAATTCTCCAGCTAATCTTGAATCAGATCTAGCTGGTGTTTGGAGATGACCGGTACTCGTAAAATCCCAAGCTGGAGTTGAATTAGAACTTCCTGTTTGGTAATGGTAACAGACTTCCTCTGAGATTGCATCAAAATCTGGATATGGATATGGTCTATGCCCTTTCTTGTAACTGCTAGTGGGCGTACTTGACTTGCATCTATAAGCACCCGAGACCTTCAATGCTATATCCTTTATCTGCAAATGTTCATAATAAGATATAGAGTAGCTAGTAGTTCTCAAGCTGTACAGAATGAGTAAAATGGGTTCTTAATAAGATGATGCACAAGAAATAACAGAGCTTAAGCTTAGATCAAATATCAAGCTTAAGCTTTCGTGGGAACATCACCAAGTGCTTATATGATGCACAGAGGGATAGCCGAAGTGTGTGTTAACTAGTCAAAACACCACTATTATCCCCCCCAAAAAGGATCATAGCAAATCCCATGGCCAAAGTTTGGTCAAACCCATGCAGAAATAGATGTAACATTCTTTTATAGCAGATACTTAAAGCAAACAGTTGAATTTTGTATAAAAAAAGTATCTATTTAAACCAAGATTATACAAAATAATTAGTAGGTTCAGAAAAATGTCATTATGACCCCTATTTTGCAGTCAAATTTTAGTTTAATAATTCAGTAATAAAATTAAAATGTACAGCTGATTTCAGATACAGAAGAAGGTAAACCCAGCTTAGTTCCCATCCTAACAATTAGTGCTGAACGGTCAGCAGCAATACAGAAACAGGAGCACTTGTCTTGTCCAAAACAAGAGTGATATAACTGTTTGATTGTCTTTAACATATGTAATAATCCATATAAACTTATTTCCTTTTTGATCTGGATCTTCTTTTGACTTGTTTAGAACCACAATTTTCAGACGTCTTCATTTTTTCTTAAACTTCGTGTCCAATAAAACAAGTTCACATAAAGTGGAACAGAGCGAGAGTACAGCTTTCTTGCTTCCGCATATTATATCCACAGCTTAGTACCGTATTTTCTTTCCATTTATCTAAAGGTCGACTGGAAGACAAGTTACAAAATATAAAAACCGGAAGCAGGAATAGAGTAGGTGAGGGTGTAGGAGTAGAACCTGAGCCGTCAGACTTTTGACAGAATCTTTAGTATTGGGAACTTCTTCTCCACCATCATCTTCCACCTTTTGCTTACATGTGATACATGTCAACATTTTCTCTTTTTTTTTTGTTCCTCTCTTCTACTCCCTATATTCTCCTCTCTTCTACTAACTGCAAATGAAAATAAACGAATCATGGAACATAAATAACCAATTATTATATTGCACTGATTTGTGATATTCATTTTGTGTGTTTTGCTGACAAGATCAGTTTAGATCATTCATTTGAATTATAAAAAAGAATTTCCTTTAATAACAATATAGAGTTATGATTTTGAATATTACAACGAGATATTGGGAGAATATGCATTTATCTTCAATCACAAGTCACAATCTTTTAAGGTACATACATTCATAGCAAATGATATTATTTCCTAATTAAGAAAAGCTGGATAAGGAAAATTCAAATTGATCCGTTCAAGTTTTAGGTTAAAATGTGAACTAAAAAGGTAATTCCACAAGTTGGTAATTAACCAGCCATCCCACTTCATTGAACAATTGGGTGCAAAACATTTGTGAAACTTTGGACCACTACGTACGTTGACTTGTTCAAAAATGGCAATAGGACAATAAATTGGACGACATATATTAAAAGGTAAGTTTACTGAAATCATCTTCCAAATCAAAGGATGATTTAAAATCACAAAAAAAAAAAAAAAAAAAAAAAAAAAAAAAAAAAAAAAAAAAAAAAGAATATAATTTGTTTTATATCAAAAAGAATTCAAAAAATTATTTTTTTAAACAAAAAACTCCGATCCATGCCTGCCACATAAGTTGGGAAGGAGGGAGTAGAGAGTAGAAGGGAAGTTTGTGACACATTCATGAACGTCATTCTTCATTAGGATAAGTTCCTTTTATTCTCCTTTCCTTACTCAATACTTACCTTAATAACATGTTTGGCTAAACTTATAAAATCAGTTTATTTTGAGAATAATTTTTTATAAAATTACTTTAAAAAAAAAGTACTTTTGGTGAGAAATAGTTTGTGTTTGACTAGTTAATTTGAAAAGTACTTTTGGACATTAATTAGTATTTGACCAAACTTTTAAAAATTGCTTCTAAGTATATTTTTCTTAAAAGTACTTATCAGAAAAGTACTTTTGAAAAAGAACTACTTTTTTCTGCTTCTCGCACTTTTTTTTCTTTCAAAAGTTTGGCCGAACACCTCAAATTTTTTGGCTAAAAATATTTTTAACAAAAAAAAAAGCACTTTTGGTCCAAAAAAAAGTTCAACCAAACATGCTATATATATATATGTATATATGAAGTATATCAATCAATATGGAGAGAGAAACTAAAGCAAGCAGAGAGAAGAGAGAGAGAGAGAAAAGGAATATATATGGCAGCAGCTGCAGAATAGAAGCTGGAAGGAGAAAGATGAGAATTCTGGTCTGGACTATGAATGACCAATCGCTTTAGAGATGAAGCAGCAGTTGTCTACCTCTGAAAGCGGCCATTGAATGAACAATCTGACAAAACTATTTAAACAATTCCCTACTCTTTTCCGACTGCGACTAACCTAACCATAAAAATTTAATTACACCATCTGCAAAAAATAAATAATAAATTTGATCGACTATTTATTTATGTAACAATCCCCACTATACTTACTACTACTCCCTCCGCTGAGTAACAAGTTAACAAAACCATCAAAACCCAAAACAAACACATAAGATAATTTAGCGGTCCAACTTTTGAAGTAACAACACTAAAGCTTAATATTCAAAACTTACTATATGGAAATTAGTTGAACTTTTTCTATTTGTTTTTTTTATGGATAACATACTTGAGTCTTGGTTGAGAATATCACATTGATCTCCATTTTCAACTAAGAAAAAAATTCTTATTTGCGCCTTTTGGTAAAACAACGAGACCATTAAGCCGCCGGAGTAAACAGTATCTCACTGGTGCATAAAGAATATGATAAATTAGTGTGCACTAGTCGAAATTTTTTCCTATTCATTTTTTAATATTATTTAACCTAGGAAGACTTTTATAAGGAAAAAAAAGATCGAATACATTAATTAAAAAAAGAAGAAATTGTAGAAACAGAAAAATTTCATACCTCATACGACTACTGGAGGTGATAATCAGCTGTTTGTGAAATGGTTTCCAGAGCAATAATCTGCTTTGCTCTGTTCTTGTTACATATTTGGAAATAATTAAGAGAAAATAGAGGGGAAAATCATTAAGCAAATCCTGATCAGAGATAGGAAATCAAATAAAAAAAGAAGAGTGAAGAATCCCTGGCATTAATCTTGAGTAGAAATACGGCAAATCATACGCCGAGGATCAATGAGGAGATTCTGAAGCACTTGAAAACAGGAAATTTTAAGATTCACAGCTTCCGTTTTTACGTTAAAATATAACAAAAGGAAGCAGAAAAATCTAAGAAATATATGTAATGTTATTAAGGAATATAAATATAGAATGGAGACGGAGGAAGGTAACAGCTCGTGGGAAGTGTTGAGGAATTTATAGAAGGACGTGACGCCGTCAACATTTCATTTCATGTTGTGTCGTTATCCAACGGAAAACGTGTAAATAAACAGTGAACAAAAGGTGGAGCTGTTGCATTCGTGAGTTGTACTTTGTGTATCAAAGGGTTGGACTTTTATGTACGGATTAAGTGTTGGACCTACTGGGTTATTTGTGGTCTTCCTCAGGGAGGACATGATGTCCCATCTGTCTAGAATTGGTTTTAAATAGTGTACTAATTTGGTGGTTGTATGTGACAAGATTTTTAATTGGATTAGAACCATTAGGGAGTGGATCAACCTTTTATTTTTTAATTAGGATTTGGATACAAAGTTTGAGCTTAAATTTTTTGAAATAATGGTGCATAAAGTTTTTACGTTTAAGGTTTAAATTCAACGTACAACAATACGTAACTTTTAATAAACAAGTCTCATGTGGACATTAGAAACATAAAATAACAATATTTTATATCAATTTCGTATAAAGATAAAAAAATACATCATGTGCATGATTTCTTTTCATCTGTCCAAATTTTAATGAGCAAGAATTATCCGGTACATATATTGAAAATTATGTGTCGTCCACTTGAATAATAAAGATGCGTGCACGCTGACTTGAACACTATCTTCATAAAAAAAGCTGCTATATATAAAATTAAATTTATATAACTTAAATCTATCTTTTTGGTGGGGAAGTGCGAAAATGGTTAGGTTATTTTAAGCCAATGATTCTGTGAGATCAGATAACAATCAAATCATTATGCTTCTTGTTTGTTTTCTTTTCGTTAAGTGTTTTGTCATAAAAAAATAATCGTGGTGGTTGTACCAATCAAAATGAAGTTTCCTTTTTGTAATTTTTTAGAGTTTTCGTTTTTATTTTATTAAGAGTTTGAATGACATAGAGCATATATGTCTGCTGCTACTTATTTTATTGTTTTACATGCTAATGGATATGCGATTTTGTATTATTCTTACGTGAAATATGATAATTAAGTAAGCAATGATAAAAACTTTCTCGTGTTTATACTAAGAACATGTTTGGAAAGCGCATAGAAATTGAATTTGTGTGTAATTAGATATATATAATGATTACTATACTTTATAATTATTTGAGCGTGTAATTATTGTCTTAGTAATTATACCGTCAGGTAATTAGACATGACTTTTTTGAACGGACTCGAAATTATGTATTAATTTATTATTATTGTGATAATTGTATATTAATTAACGTGGCAAGGAGTAAAAGAGAAAGCTAATTGCTTAAAGAGAGCTAGATCTTGTTAGGCAAGAAAAGCATAGTCAAGGTTCCAAAGTCGATCTCTTTCTATGCTTCCTTAAATCTTATTGTCACTGCCATTTGGGGTGGCAAACTGACATTTCTTTCTTTGGTTGTTCATAATCCAACACTTTGAATGGACCACCGAGAGCTGTAGTGGATAATTGAAAATTGTTAAAATCAGTATTTTAAAAGGCGTGAGGCGTAAGATGAGATATTTTATATATGCCTCTGCGAGGCGTAAGTCCCAAGGTAGCGTAAGCTTCATAAGTATTTAATTTTTAATATTTTATAAAATAATATAATTTCAATAAATATTTATAAACAAGTAAAATTGCATAAAAAATGAAGAAAATTATAAATATGTGATATTATATTATTTTATAAAATATNATATATATATATATATATATAGTGCTTCATCCCCACGCAAAATTAGTCAAAACAATCTATTACACGCTACTTAGAAGCTCAAGTAACTTGAGTCGAAAAGAATAAAGTTGTCTACACGGAGGAACAAAAAGGATGACTAACCTACAATTTGAAGTTTGAACTTGCTGCTATGAAGAAGAATGAAGTTCTCTTTGTATTTGTAAAAAATAAATTTAATATTCATTGCTTTTGAGAGATATTAGCAAACTAACGGACAAGATAAAGAATTGGGAAAGACCATGAATTGGGGCTTCAATTAATAAAAAAGGTCTTGACTTTCAAATTTAATACATTCCAGTTTCTTTTTACAGCTTTTGAATAATTACTAAGCTGAATTTTGAGAATTGGGTATTATATGAAGGACTTATTCGACAAATTTCGTTTTAATTTAAAAAAATCTTTAGGGCTTACGCCTCACTAAAAAAACGCGCCTCAAACGCCCGGGCGGTACGTTCCGAATTGCTGGGCGTACGCCTCTTGAGACTTTCGGCCCCACACCATCGCCCGAAGGTGTTTTTGGTGTACCTCGCCCTATATAGGGCTCGCCCTGAAAACGCCTTTTAAAATATTGGCTAAAATTTCGGGTTCGAGCTTTTAAAAATATTAAATAATTTATTGATAGTAAACATTTTACCCCTTAAGGAGTCTACTTACTATAAATTCAAATTAGTCGGACTAATAAGTTTCGGATACCAAAAAAAACTTTGAATGTAGACTTTCCAATTATGTCAACTTCACATTCTCTTTATAGCCTTATGCAGATTTTTGCCCATAGTAAGCGTGAACAATAATGTGAGACAAAGCAAAAACATACTGCATTGGTCGTACTATAAATTGTCTTTGCCTTGTGCAATGGGACCTAACAAAATCCTGTCGTATGCCTCATTCCCTTGCCAACTTGCAATGCCTTTAATACAAACTTTTGTTTGGCTAATTAGGGTTGTTGGTACGAGGTATAAGAAAGTATAGTGCTGATATAAAAATTTAATGTTACCTTAATATTTCGTTTGGTTAGCAAATCAGGTATAAGTTATCCCAGAAATAAAACTAACATCAGAATAATTTATACCATATAGAGGGTGGGGTAATTAGCACTGATATAACTTATACATTCTTCTTACAAATTATGCAATTGTCTTATTTAATACAACATACCAAATAATGGATAAAAAGTAATTCCAGCATAACTAATCCCAGCATAACTTATACCAGTATAACTTATTCCGATATAAGCCGTATTCAAACCAAACGACCCCTTATAGTTTAATTATCACCATCATTAAGCAATTATGATGTGAACTTTTCCTAAACAAAGGAGATATCTATTTTTTATCGCGCCATCATAAGACATGAACCATACAAATAAGTAAGTAGAAAGTTTGTGAACTGATACATATTTAGTAAAACTTCTAGTTTACTAATGACAAATTTCTGTTAGATGAAGTTTTCATTTTAGCATTTTAAGATAATGTTATTTTTGTGTGTGATTAAATTATCATTTTTTCTATTCGATGCTACTGTTTTGATCTCGTCGATGTTACGTATAGTCCTTGAGAAGGTGAGAATCAAGTCTACCTTGCAAAATGACTTCTTGCTTATCACCATTATTATTTCTGCTTATTGCCTTTAACTTCTTAATGTCAAAGGCTCGTGCAATTATAATATGTATATGGCTTTAAATAAGAGTTGGTAATTTATTTCAAATAATGTCAACACTGGATAATATTGTGGATTTTTTTTTGGTCGAAAGAAATTTTTTATTTCAACCAGCTTTTCAATTTACATTATGTCACGACTCAAATTCCCAATCTTATGGATCGTGATGACGCCTAACACCACACTTGTTAGGCAAGCCAGTGTTAGAATTCGATTAATTACTTTACATTATTTATCCATTTAGACATAATAAAATAATCTAAAGTAAACTAAATGTATTGACTTTTAATAAATGATTCCCAATATAATAAAGAGAAATAGATAACTAACTAATTAGAACGAGCCACGAAACTAATCATAATATAAATCTAGAACTACCCCAGAGTCTAGTGTCACAATCCACGAACTACTAAATAATACTACAAATAATGGCTGAAAGAAATAGTGTAACTGTTCTGAATGATATAAAACAGTGTATGTAAAACACCCCGTGGCCTATCCGAAACTCACCCGAGCCCTCGGGGCTCTAAATAAATCATGCACGCAAGTCTAAAAATATCATACGGACTTGCTCGTGCGATAAAATCATGAAAATAACATGTAAATCTATGAATTAAACCTCAAAACTCATCATTTTCAACAAAAACTCTTAAAGTTCATAATTTCTCAACCGGATGTCCGAATCACGCCAAACGAACTCCGTTTTTTGCCAAATTTCACATTTAATCTCTAAATATCATAACAAAGCTGTATCGGGATCCGGAACCAAAATATGGACCCGATACCAATGATTTTAAATATTATTTCTTTTCTTTAATTCATAAACATTTCAGCAAAACAATTTCTTTCAAAAATTGATTTCTAAGGCTTGGGACCTCGGAAATCATTTTCGGGCATATGCCCGAGTCCCATATTTTACTGCGGATCTTTCAGGATCGTCGGAACACGGATCCGGGTCCGTTTACTCAAAAAGTTGACCAAAGTCAACTTTTATCAAATTTAAATTCTAAAAATCACTATTTCTCATATTTTCACATAAAAGCTTTCCGACTTCACGCCCGGACTGCGCATGTAAATCGAGGTATTTAATTTTTGTCTTTTTATGGTTATTTAGCATGGAACCGAGTCTAATTTTATAAAATGACCCATTGGGTCATCACAATCTCCACCTCTAAAACATACGTTCGTCCTCGAACAAACATAGAAAATTACTTGAAGTGGCGGACAAGTGTGGGTATCTACTCTGCATGTCTGACTCAGAATCCCAAGTAGCTGCCTCAACGGGCTGGTCTCTCCACTACACTCGAACTGAAGGAAAACTCTTAGATCTCAATTGGCGAACCTGCCGGTCTAAAATAGCTACCGACTCCTCCTCATAAGTCAAGTCCTTGTCCAACTGGACAGAGCTGAAATCTAACACGTGGGACAGGTCACCATGATATTTCCGGATCATAGACACGTGGAATACCGGATGAACTGAGGATAACCCTGGAGGCAATGCAAGTCTATAAGCTACCTCCCCCACTCTATCAATAATCTCAAACGACCCGATATACCTAGGGCTCAACTTACCCTTCTTCCTAAATCTCATAACACCCTTCATGGGCGACACACGATGCAATACTCTCTCTCCAACCATGAATGCTACATCACGAACCTTACGATCGACATAACTCTTTTTCCTAGACTGAGCTGCATGGAGTCTCTCCTGAAGAATCTTGACCTTATCTAAGGCCTCCTAAACTAAGTCGGTACCCAACAACCGAGTCTCTCCTAGCTCGAACCATCCAACTGGAGATCTGCACCGTCTACCATATAACGCCTCATAAGGAGCCATCTGAATGCTCGACTGATAACTATTATTATAATCAAACTCCGCTAACGGCAAGAACTGATCCCATGAACCTCCAAAGTCAATAACACAAGCACGAAGCATGTCCTCCAATATCTCACTGGTACGTACGGACTGCCAGTCAGTATGAGGGTGAAATGCTGTACTCAACTCTACTCGGGTACCCAACTCACGCTGAAATGCCCTCCAAAAGTGCGAAGTAAACTACGTACCTCAATCAGAAATGATAGACACGGGCACCCCATGAAGGCGAACAATCTCCCGAATATACAACTCAACCAACCGCTCTGAAGTATAAGTGCTAGCCACTGGAATGAAGTGTGCTGACTTAGTGCGCCTGTCCATAATAACCTAAGCTGCATCATATTTCCTCTGAGTCTGTGGAAGCCCAATAACGAAGTCCATAGTGATACGCTCCCACTTCCACTCAGGAATCTCTATCTGCTGAAGCAAACCACCAGGTTTCTGATGCTCATACTTTACCTGCTGACAATTTAGAAACGAGCCACATAAGCCACAATGTCCTTTTTCATCCTTCTCCACCATAATGTTGTTTCAAATCTTCGTACATTTTTTCTGCACCTGGGTGAATAGAATACTGTGAGCCTCCTCAAGGATCAATTCACGGAGGCCATCAACATTAGGCACATACAACCTACCCTGCATCCTCAAAACGCCATCATCTCCAACTATAACCTGCTTGGCATCCCTGTGCCGAGCCGTGTCCCTAAGGGCCGCCAAATGTGGGTCATTATCCTACCGCTCTCGGATACGATCAATTAGAGAAGATCGAGCGACAATATAAGCTAGGACACTGCGGGGAGAAATATCCAACCTCACGAACTGATTAGCCAAAGTCTGAATGTATGAAGCCAACAGTCTCTTGCCAACTGGGATATACGCAAGACTGACCATACTCACCGCCTTTCTACTCAAAGCATCGACCACCACATTGGCCTTACCCGGGTGATACAATACAGTGACATCATAATCCTTTAAAAACTCTAACCACCTCCGCTGCTTCAAATTTAGATCTTTCTGCTTGAATAAGTACTGGAGGCTGCGATGGTCAGTAAAAATCTCACACGGCACACCATCAAGATAATGCCTCCAAATTTTCAAAGCATGAACAATAGCCGCCAACTCTAAGTCATGAACATGGTAATTCTTCTCATAGACTTTCAACTGACGAGACGCATACGCAATCACCCTACCGTCCTGCATCAACACCGCTCCGAGGCCAACTCTAGAAGCATCACAATACACCATGAAAAAACCCGAATCTGATGGTAACACTAACACCGATATTGAAGTCAAGGCTGTCTTGAGCTTCTGAAAGCTCGCCTCGCACTCATCTGACCATTTAAATAGGGAACCTTTCTGAGTCAATTTAGTCATTGAGGCTGCTATGGATGAAAACCCCTCCACAAAATGACGGTAGTAACCGGCCAAACCCAAGAAACTCCTAATCTCCGTGGCTGTGGTGGGTCTAGGCCAGTTCTTGACTGCCTCTATATTCATAGGATCAACCTGAATACCCTCAGCTGATATGCTATGACCCAAAAAGGCTACTGAATCTAACTAGAACTCACATTTAGAAAACTTGGCATACAACTGATTATCTCTCAAATTCTGGAGCGCTATACGGAGATGCTGCTCATGCTCTTCTCGGCTGCGGGAGTATAAAAGAATG
Source organism: Nicotiana paniculata (assembly GCA_005239505.1). Taxonomy (NCBI): domain Eukaryota; kingdom Viridiplantae; phylum Streptophyta; class Magnoliopsida; order Solanales; family Solanaceae; genus Nicotiana; species Nicotiana paniculata. The sequence continues at coordinate 67,917 of ML329769.1, forward strand.
TCATCAATGAACACGATCACAAAAGAGTCTAGATGGGGCTTGAAAACCCGATTCATTAAGTCCATAAAGGCCGCTGGAGCATTAGTTAGCCCAAAAGACATAACCAAAAATTCATAGTGCCCATACCTCGTACGAAAGGCTGTCTTAGGTATATTAGACGCCCTAATCTTCAGCTGATGGTAGACTGACCTCAAATCAATTTCAAAAACACTCTAGCACTCTGAAGCTGATCAAATAAGTCATCAATCCTTGCCAACAAATATTTATTCTTGATAGTAACTTTATCCAGCTGCCTGTAGTCTATGCACATTCTCATTGACCCATCCTTTTTCTTTACAAACAAATCCGGTGCACCCCAAGGCAAGACACTGGGTCTTATGAAACCCTTATCTAGCAAGTCTTGCAATTGTGCTTTTAGTTCTTTCAATTCTGGTGGGGCCATCCGATATGGAGGAATGGAAATAGGCTGAGTGCCCGGAGCCACATCAATACAGAAATCAATATCCCTATCGGGTGGCATACCCGACAGGTCTGCAGGGAACACCTCAAAACTCACGCACGATAGGAACTGACTCTGTAGAAGAAACCTCGGCATCGGAATCACGAATATGGGCCAAATAAGCTAAACACCCTTTTTCCACCATGCGACGAGCCTTGGTATATGAAATTACCCGGCTGGGAGAATGACCAGGGGTCCTTTTCCATTCTAATCGAGGCAACCCCAGCAATGTTAAGGTAACTGTCTTGGCATGGCAGTCTAAGATGGCATAATAGGGCGACAACCAATCCATGCCCAATATAACGTCAAAATCAACCATGTATAGAAGTAAAAGATCCACACTATTTTCAATACTTTCTATGACTACCACGCACGAACGGTATACTCGATATACCACGATAGCATCCCCCACCGGTGTAGACACAGAAATAGGAACACTCAAGGAATTACGGGGCACATTCAAATACGAGGCAAAATAGGATGAATCATACGAGTAAGTAGACCCCGGATCAAACAAAACTGAAGAAACTCTATCACAAACGGAGATAATACCTGTAATAACAGCATCGGAGGACTCCGCCTCAGGCCTGGGTGGAAATGCATATAGTCGGGGGTGGGCCCCATCACCCTGAACTGCATCACCAAGAGGACCCCTGGCATGTGGTCCTCCACCTCTAACGGGCTGGACACCACCTCTAGCGGGCCGGCCTCCACCTCTAACATTTTGACCTCTACCTCTGATTACCTGACCCCTACCCCTGGCTGGCTGGGCAGCTGGTGCCGCAGCTGGTGCCGAAACTATGGCACGAGAACTCTGGTACTGAGGCTGATTACCCAAGAATTTCGGACAAGACCTCTGAATGTGCCCATACTCACCACACTCATAACAACCATCCTGATACTGAGGCTGACCCTGACGAACTGGCTGACCACGATAATAACTCTGAAGAGGAGGTGCTCTGATCTGGGCTGACTGATCGGGATAAGGCGAGTAAGATCCACGACCTCCTGAAGCACCATGGGATGTCTGAAGTGCTGAATTAAATGGCCTGGAAGAATGACCTCTACTCTAAGTATATCCGCCCCCAGACGAGGCACCGCTGAATCTACCGGAATGGCGAGGTCTTTTGTCTGACCCCTGACCTCCCATCCCAAGAACTGAATCAACCCTCCTAGCTATATTAGCAGCATCCTGAAGAGAAATCTCGGTTCCTGTCTCCTTGCCATCTGCAACTCGATGGGATGAGCAAGGCCATCAATAAACCGTTTGACCCTCTCCCTCTCTGTGGGCAATAAAAGAATGGCATGTCTATCCAAATCCACGAAACGAGTCTCATATTGGGTTACTGTCATGCTTCCCTAATGAAGTCGCTCAAACTGACGACGCTTATCCTCTCAAGTAGTGACAGGTAAGAACTTCTCGAAAAAGAGATGAGAGAATTGATCCCAAGTCAGAGTAGGCGATCCAGCTGGCTTAGCTTACAAATAGTCCCTCCACCATTGCTTGGCGGAACCAATCATCTGAAAAGCCAAAAAATCGACCCCATTGATCTCCAGAATACCCATATTACGCAACACCTCATGACATCTATCCAGATATTCCTGAGGGTCCTCTGAAGTAGCACCATTGGATGGACAGGAAATAACTTAATGAACCTGTCAAGTCTCCACAAAGCATCCGATGACATGGCTGCTCCATTAGCGGGCGACACTGCTGCAACTGGCTGGATTACCCCAACGGGATTAGCCACTGGAGTCTGATCCTCAGGAGTAGTCTGAACTGGAGTGTGGGGGGTAGGAGTCGGGACCCCTCCTCCAGCCTGAGATACGGCTGCTGCAATAGGAAAAATGCCAGTTTGGGCCACGCTCTTCATAAGGCCCACTAAACAGACCAAAGCATCCTGAAGAACTAGGGTAGCAATGAACCCCTCGGGAGCCTGAGCTGGTCCAGCGGGAACAGTCTGAGCCAGAATCCCCTCATTAATCTCAATCTGGGGTGCCACAGCTGTGGCTGCTGCCTGAGCAACAGGCTGAGTCCCACCCCTGCCTCGGCCTCTGCCCCTAGTAGGAGTTGCTGCTGCTGGAAGTCCGAAATTCTGGTCAGCGGAAGATGAGGCACGTGTTCTCACCATCTGCGAGAGAATAGAAGAATCCAAATTAGTATTTGAGATACAAGAATCGCATGATGGAATAGAAATAAAAATGGAGTTGTTTCCTAACTCAATAGCCTTTGAGAGATAAGTACAGACGTCTCTCTACCGATCCTTCAGACTCTACTAAGCTTGTTCGTGGATTGTGAGACCTAAGTAAACCTAGTGCTCTGATACCAACTGTCACGACCCAAATTCCCAACCTTAGGGATCGTGATGACGCATAACACCACACTTGCTAGGCAAGCCAATGTTAGAATTCGATTAACTACTTTGCATTATTTTTTCATTTAGACATAATAAAATAATCTAAAGTAAACTGGGTATTGACTTTAAATGAATGATTCTCAATATAGTAAAGAGAAATAGACAATTAACTAATTAAAACGAGCCACGAAACTAATCATATAAATAAATCTAGAACTACCCCAGAGTCTGGTGTCACAATCCACGAACTACTAAAGAATACTGAAATAATGACTGAAAGAAATAGTGTAATTATTCTGAATGATATAAAACAATTTATGTAAAAATAGGAGAAGACTCTCGAAATCTACGAATGCCGGCAAATGTACCTCGTGTCTCCAAATGAATCGGGTGGTCGTCCTGGAATCCTCTATTGCTGACTAGTACCTAGATCTATGCAAAAGAGCACAGAGTGTAGTATCAGTACAACCGACCCCATGTACTGAGTAAGTGCTGAGCCTAACCTCGGCGAAGTAGTGACGAGGCTAAGTCGGGCTTTAACAATAAAATCGATAACAACAATAAATAATAAAGCCAGAAAGAAGTCTAAACAAATAAATAAATAAGTGTTGCAACAAAATAAAATAACTCAGCTATAACCAATTCTCAAATAACTCTTCAAAGTTCCAAACTTTAACTTTGAATAAAAATAGTGCAAAAATATTTAAAGAGTAGTAAAATAGACCTTTTAACTTTTGAAAACTCTTATTTTCTTTTTCTTTAAAATCAATAAAATATAAATGTCCTCCCTTATCGCTCCTTGTTGCGGCGTGCAACCCGCTCCCACCTGTCCTCCTTATTGCTCCTCCCTAAATATATCACCCTTATTGCTCATGTTGCAACGTGCAACCCGATCCCACCTTTCCACCCTTATAACTCTTTGTTGCGGCGTGCAACCCGCTCCCACCAGACATATCATATCAATTTATTCAAAATGTCACAATTCAGGCCAAGCCTTTCACAATACTTTTGTCTCAACAATTATAAATAATAAACTACATTTTTCTCATAACTTCATCAATAACCTCTCAACCATGAAACCAACATGAATATCAAATATAAATACCTTTAATTCATAAAAACAATACCAAACCTCTCAACCATGTTTATATCACCATGAAACCAGCTCAAACAACCAACACTCTTTCCAAATAGTCACAACAATAACTAACAACAATTCAACAAGGCCAAATAGTCATACAAACAATAATGAACATATAACAATTAACACAATGATCAAATAAGTGGGGAACGGGAAAGGGGATCATGTTTAACAAACAATTTGGGTGGTGCATAGATACTCGTCACCACACCTATACACCACACCCATGCATTTCACATAGCAAACAAGTGGAGAGTCCTATTCCCTCAAGCCAAATTTAGACCAAACACTTACCTCAATTCCGTCGGCCACTCACTTCTCAATTATTGCTTTTCCTTTTGAATTCACCTCTAACTTGCTCGAATCTAATCAAAATTAACTTAATATCATTAACTATGCTAAAAGAACTAGCTTTATTGAAAAATATATTTTTTCCTAAGTTAAGAAAAAAGTGAAAACCTGACCCCGGGCCTGCTTGGTCTAAACTCAGGGTTCGGACAAAATTACGTTTACCCATTCACCCACGAATTCAAATATGCTATTAGTTTTGAAATCCGACCTTAATTTGATATAAAAATTTAATTTGTACAAAACTCCCTAATTCAATCCTAGATTTTTACCATGAAAATTCTTCGTTTTTGCTTTAAAAGTGATGCAAAATAGTAAGGAATTGAAAGAACAAGGTTTGGACTTGATTACCTATGAATTGGGGATGAAGATTGTTGAAGAAAACTCGTTTTTAGGGCTGGAACCTCAAAAAATTGGAGAAGAAAGGGTTCTGCCCAGTTTTAATTCGATATTTATATTAGCTGGGCGGGGCAACTGTGCGATCGCGGGTAAAGATATGTGATCACACAGGGTAAGGGGGCTGGGGCAGTGCGATCGCGGGGTGGGGGTGTGCGTTCGCACAGGGTAGGGGGTGTTGTACAATGCGGTCGCGTAGCACACTGTGCGATCGCACAACTTACCTGGACAATGCTTCGCGATCGCACAACAGGAGCTGCGTTCGCACAACACAAAGCTTGGGACCCCTGAAGACTACACTATGCGATCGCAGTCTAGCCTATGCGATTGCATAGCACATAAACCTGGACACCAGAAGAATGAAAATCAGCAGTTATTTTCAGGTGTAAAACACCCAGTGGCCTATCCGAAACTCACCCGAGCCCTCGGGGCTCTAAACAAATCATGCACGTAAGTCTAAAAATATCATACAGACTTGATCGTGCGATAATATCATGAAAATATCATGTAAACCTATATTAAACCTCAAAACTCATCATTTTCAACAGAAACTCTTAAAGTTCATAATTTCTCAACCGGATGTCCGAATCACGTCAAATGAACTCCGTTTTTCGCCAAATTTCACAGTTAACCTCTAAATATAATAACAAAGCTGTACCAGGATCCGAAACCAAAATACAGACCCGATACCAATGATTTTAAATATTATTTCTTTTCTTTAATTCATAAACATTTCAGCAAAGCAATTTCTTTCAAAAATTGATTTCTAAAGCTTGGGACCTCGGAATTCATTTCTGGGTATATGCCCGAGTCCCATATTTTACCACGGACTTCCCGAGATCGTCAGAAAATGGATTCGGGTTCGTTTACTAAAAAGTTGACCAAAGTCAATTTTCATCAAATTTAAATTCTAAAAATCACTATTTCTCATATTTTCACATAAAAACTTTCCGATTTCACGCCCGGACTGAGCACGAAAATAGAGGTTTTTAATTTTTGTCTTTTTATGATTATTTAGCATGGAACGGAGTCTAATTTTATAAAGTGACCCTTGGGTCATCACACATCGCCTGTACTTTTGGACTCTAGTAGTAGGTCTCATGACTAGACCAATAAAATAATAAAACTATACAACCAAGGCTGTCTAACAAGATCCCATTAACACTCATGGGTATTTCCTATCCTACTTGCTGTGAAATACAACTAGGATAACTATTTAGTGTACTCAATATAGGTATCCATTTACATTTCTTCTGTTATGTTGTGTGCACTTGTATGGTAATGTCTTTTGCTCTATCTTTGGCCTCTCTATTCTGGTTTTGAAATTTTCTTTCATTGCGTTCCATCCAGATGTGATATACTACTGCTGCAAACACCACTCATAGTAAATTCTTCCTTGGATTCCTATTGTTTACATTGGCAGTAAGCCACTGCACCTCAGCTTCCCAGTTTGTAACATTTATTTGGTATCTTAGCCATCCTAGCATTCCTTTCCATAAGCTTTGTGAATATGGACATTATAAATACAAGTGATCATGTGTCTCCTCTATGTCTCTTCTACACAATACACATGATTGAGCCACCTGAATTCCCAATTTTGCTAATCCGTCAACTGTAGCCAGCCTTCGTTGTATTGCCATCCATAAAATGTATTGCTGCTTTGGTAGAATTCCAGTCAACATAACTACTGATTTGCATTGGACTTTGGGATACCTTGGATTATCATGTAGATAATCCTTCTTAATACTGAATTTCCCATTCTATGCAAAGGAATCAATGACTGCTAAGTCATTAGCCCACCATTCTCTAGCTGTAAATAATTTCCTTACTAACCAAATAGCCTGGTTTGACACATCCATGGTATTAAGGTCATTCTACTTTATGTAATGGCAATGAATCCACCTAATCCAAAACTTGTCTTTCTTAGCCATTATAGCCCAGAGGAGCTTAGTCAAAGCAGCTTTGTTCCATGTCTTATATTTGATAATGTTTAGAACCCCAACAACTCTTGGTTTACACAATGTTTCCCATGCTGTAGGAGCTATGTGATTATTATCATGGCTGGCAGTACACAAATAACTCCTGCAGATACTATTAACAAGTTTGATGACTTTCTTTGGAATAAGGAATACTTGTGCCCAGTAGGTCTTCATTTCAAATAGGACACTCTTAATGAGTTGTAGTCTTCCAGCATATGACAGGAACTTTGATGTCCAGCTTCTGATCCTATCCACAATCTTATCAACTAATGGCATGCACTGATGGATAGTGAATTTCCTTATGGACCTAGGAACTCCCAAGTATTTAAATGGAAGAGTGCTTGCTGATAGATGTAATTCTGCTAGCATTCTGTCTTTGAAGTCCATAGGCATCCCTGCTATATATAATGAGCTCTTTTCCAAATTATCTTGTAGACCTGAAACCTCGGAGAAGTGATCAAAAGCTCCCATCAGTAACTTCATTGATACTTCATCTGCTCTGTAACACATCAGTAAGTCATCTGCAAAGCAGATGTGTAGGACCTGTAATTTGGCACATTTAGGATGAAAGTTAAAGTCTGGGTTGTAAATAATTGTCTTCAAAGATCTATTTAAGTATTCCATTGCTGTAACGACCCGATCGATCGTTTTGAGCTCTAGCGTGTCATTCAACAGTTTGAGGTCATGAGTATCCTTATTTCAAGTATTATAACTTGTAGGTGTGGTCGGAATTGAATTTCGGAAAGTTTAGAGTTAGATTGGAAAGAAAGTTCTCATTTTAGAAGCCTTAAGTTGGAGAAATTGACTAAGATTAGAATTTTGAGTAAACGACCTCCGAATCAGGATTTGAAGGTTCCAGCAGGTTTGTATGATGATTTCAAATTTGGGCGTATGTCCGTATCGGGCTTTGGATAATCCGGGAGCGTTTCAACGCATATTATGGAAGATAACATTTTAGAAGATTTTCCTAAGTTTGGCTTGAAGTGTATTTCAGTGATATTGATGTTCGTTTGGGATTTAGAGCATGTGAATAGCTTCGTGTAGTGATTCTGGAGTTGGGAGCGCAATCAGAAGTGAACTCGGATGTCTGTAGGTCATTTTGAAGTCATTTGGCTAAATATAGAAATTTTAAGGTTTTTGAGAAATCCGACCGGAAGTTGGAACAGGTCCGTAATGTCGAATATAACTTGTGTGCAAAATTTGAGGTCAATCGGACGTGATTTGATAGGTTTCAGCATCGAATGTGGAGGTTTGAAATTTCAAAGTTCATAAAAGTTTGAGTTTGAGTGAGATTCGTGATTTTGGCGTTGTTTGATGTGATTTGAGCCTCGAGCAAGTCTGTGTAAGGTTATGGGACCGAGTCGTGTGATTGGACGGGGTCCTGAGGGCCTCGGGGTGAGTTCAGACCATTTTTCTCTATTTTGCTGCTGCTATTTTCTGGTGTCACTGATGTGCTATGCGATCGCGGTCCATGGAGTGCGATCGCGGAGAAGAAATTCAAGGGAGATGGAATTTGGCTTATGCGATCACATGAAGTGCAATGCGATCGCGGAGGAGGAAGGGCTGGGGTACAGAATGGAGGCTTGTGTGATCACAGGGCTGAGGGTGCGATCGCACAGTGTGCATATAGTGGCTTCTGGTGCTTGGCTTATGCGAACGCATCATGGTATATGCGAACGCACAGTAGAGGAATAAAGGGGGATAAAACGTTGGCATGTGCAAATGCAGGTGTTGGGACGCGATCGCACTGAGGGAATATGGGAGGCAGCACCGTTGTCCTATGCGATCGCGGAGCATGTTATGCGATCACATAGGAGGGTCGCCTGGGCAGTGAGATATTTTAAACAGGATTTTGGCCATTTCTTCATTTGTTTCATTGATGTGGGCGATTTTGAGGAGCTTCAAGAGGGGTTTTCCATCAAGCATCAATAGGTACGTAATTTCTTCATGTTTTTAAGATTAATACAAGGTTTATGCATGAATTAGGCATGGAAATTAGTAAGGAAATGAGATTTTTGGAAGAAAACCTAGAAATTTGATAATTTGGATTTCTACCACGAATTTGAGCATGGAATTTAGAGTAAATTGTATATTTGAGTTAGTAAGACTATGGGTAGGGTATATCTTCGAGAAATTTCGGATTCCGGGCGCATGGGACCAAGGACATTTTGGTCGATTCCTTAAGAGGAGATGGGAGTTTATATAATTTGAATTGTTAATGAATATTGGAGTATATTTTCATTGGTTTGTCGTTATTTGAATAGTTTTGGGGCGTTGTGCATCGATTTGAGTCATCGGAAGGGCTTGGAAGTCGGTTATGGAATTTCGGAGCAAGGTAAGTCTCCTTTCTAACTTTGTGAGGGGGAATTGTCCCCCTAGGTGAACTAATTAAGTATGTGCTACTATCTGCGGGGGCTACGTACGCACGAGGTAACGGGAGTCCGTGCGTATCTACTATTATGCCATGTCCGGGTAGTCTAGGACCCACTAGCATGCCTTACGTGTTGTTCATGTGATCCTGCCAATAATATTAGACTAATAACGCTATTATTTGTAACTTATTTTCTACGAAGGCTAGAGTGTACCTTCTTAATCACTTAGAAAGAGAATTGACTCATCCGTGGATAATTGTATACCTGATAAGGTGATATTATTGAATATTATTAAACTTGGCAAATGAATTTCGAGAAAAGATTTAAATACTAATATTTGTGATTTGTAAAAAAGAAATTTGTCATTTACTTGAGTATTTGTTTTCCCGATGTAGTCGGGGTGGACTGTTGATTGTGCATGACTGCATGTGATAGCTTCGCAATTTACATTCCGTGAGCGGAGTGTTATTTCGCCCACTCTCATGGGAGCAGGCCGTACGCCAGGGGGATTGGAAAATGCACTTGTGGTACGGGTCGTTCGACCCTCGGCAATGCATAGATACGATTATTTTATGGAAAAATGCACTTATGGTTCGGGCCGTTCGACCCTCGGCAATGCATAGATATGATTATTTTATGGTAAAGTTGCACTTGTGGTTCAGGCTGTTCGACCCTCGGCAGTGCACATACATGTTTATTTTTATGATTCAGGCCGGTTGTCCTTATCCCGTATGCGCATGCTAAATTGTTAAATGTTTTTCATGGATTTTGAAGTGACAAGATGTTTGGGAGAAAATAAAGAAGTAATTGTTTATTTAAGAAATTTGGGGGAAAATGAAGAAGTAGTAACTGTTTAATTACTTTCAGCATCTATTTGAATTACAGTTATCCATAATGCTTTCTGTTTTATCATCCTCGTATGCCTATTACTGATATCATATTGTGCTAAACTAATTTGTTGGATCTTAGTGAGTGTCTAATTCGAGCTCTCGTCACTACCTCTCTAAGGTTAGGCGAGCGACTTACTGAGTACACGTTGTTTTCGTACTCATGCTATACTTGCTGTGCATTTTTATTGCACAGGTGCCTTCATAACGACGTGGCTGGTTTGGAGGCTTAGGCAAGCCACATTATCCGGAGGCGATCCGCAGCTGACAGAGTCTCCCTCGTATTGTATTATTTTATTTTAATTTTCTTGTCCAATTGTATTTCGGACAAGCTTTGTAGAAATTGTAAAATTCTTAGAATTTGCTCATGCACTTGTGACACCGGGTTCTGGGATGTGTTTGAGATTTAATTTAATAAATAGAATGGTTTACCTATCGTATTTATTTGATAAATTTTTATTAGCTATTATAACTTGTAAGTGAAAGGTAACGATTTTGTAAAAGATGTTAAACAAGAATTTATTTCAACTAATTAATGATTGGCTTGCCTGACGGTGGTGTCCGGCGCCATCACGACCTTGGTAGATTTTGGGTCATGACAATTTCTAGCACAAACAAGTATGGGGACATTGGGTCCCCGGCCTTAGCCCTTTTCTTGCTTCAAATTTATCAGTTAGTTCACCATTCAGTAGTAATGTATAGCTGACAGTAGATACATATTCCATGATTAATGTTACCATCTTATATGGTATCCCAAATTCAAGTAGCACTGATTTCAAAAAGCTCTATTCAACTGAGTCATATGCTTTTCTGATGTCTACTTTAATCATACACCTAGGAGAGACTGCTTTTTGAGTGTACCCTTTAATTAATTCATGAGCCATTATAACATTGTCAAGGATATTTCTCCCTTCTATGAAACAGACTGAGAAGGTCCAACCAGTAGATCCATAACTAGTTTAAGCCTATTTGTAAGTATCTTAGAAATAATCTTGTACACTGGGGAGCAACAATCATGTAATAACCTGATATTTTAAGAGTAGACTTTTAAATTATTTTATTATTGTAGTTCACTTAATTTTAGTGGTTCACATATTGACGTGGGTAATAATAGAATATATTTTTGAGAATAGTACTTACAAACATATAAACTAAATAGTAGCCAATTAATTAAGTGGTCAATTTTATAATTTACTTGGTTGGCTTTTAAGTAGCTTTGGGTAATTTATAAAGATGAAAAAAAATAAAAAAAAATAAGTGGGCTAAACCCATATTTTCAAGATGCCTTACGTGAGAATATATTGGAAAAGGCTATAGGTACATTAGGGCTGAGATATATAAGAAAATAATACCAACTCTCAAATGGAATATCTGAACAAATACTCCTGACGGCTACATTCAAGAATGGAGTAAGTTTAATTGATTGGGGTTATTACAGATAAGAAGGGATTTTAAAAGAAGTTTGTTTCCTCACGTGAGTGGAAAAGCTAATAGGAACTGTTAGCTTTGATTATATTACAATGAATTAAGAGATATGAGGCACTGCTATTTGGTTTCCTTGCTATTACAGTCATCACTTGAATGATTTTGAAGAAAGAGATTCAAATATGTTGCCTTGCTTGCTCACAATTTGAACCAAAAAGGAGTCCAGAAGCCGAGCATAGGACGAAAGTCCACTAATTCGAAATTTCAGCAATCATGTGGAGATTGAGGCTATTGAAGGTCGTTTGGTTGGTGCTCTAGACGTTACAAGATTGGAAAACTTGTGGTTAGCGAGGTAAGTGAGACTTTAAGCTTGATGCTTGTTTTTCTAAAACCCGTTTTGAAAGTGTGTTTTCTGTGCCTGGCCCATGTGTTGGGACAAACGTGCGCTTGGCAGAATCGGTGGTCTTAGACCAGCCGCAAATATATTATTTTGTGAAAAATACAAGAAAAAAATGTATTTTATAAGTTGTTTGATAGTTTGATATGGATGTGAGCCATGTGTTGAGTTTGATATGGCTGTGCACTATGATATTGAGTTTGATACGGCTGTGCGCCATGATGTGGAGTTTGACACAGCTGTGCGCCATGATGTTGAGTTTGATACGGTTGTGCGCCATGATGTTGAGTTTGATACGGCTATGTGCCATGATGTTGAGTTTGATACGGCTGTACGCCATGATGTTGGGGGCATTGTGTATGCCTTTGTACATCACCCGAGCATTGTGTATGCTCTGTTACATATGTGAGGCATTGTGGTGTCGTAGTGGACTCGTATGTGTGTTGGTAAATTTCTTTCACTGCAATTACGATAAGTCCTTAGTGGATACTCTTGTTGGTTAATTCTTAATAACTCTGTTGAGAAACATATATTGAGTTATTGTATAATTATAATATTTACTATATCATTCGTGTTGGGGTGTGTTTGTATTTTCTAACACTTGTTCCAGAGGTATTTAAAGTGACGAGTCGAGGCGCTTACTGGGTTATACGTATAATTCACTCCTTACCTGCATCCCTATGCAGATACCGTAGCGGGAGATAGAGCTAGTGGCTGACGAGTTTGTTTGAGTGGATCCTATTGCTGAGGTGAGCCACTGCATTGTTCGTGGAGGCTTTCGTTTCAGACTTTCTTAGCCCGTGTTAGTTATTTCCTTTTCTTTGGGGTTTGCATACCCGTCAATAAAACTCATGTTACTCTGTTAGATGCCCCATGATCTTAGTGCGGGATTTGGGCTAGAGTTTTATTATTTGAGTGATTGTTGGTTTTTCTATCGATCGACTAAGGTATTGGGCGATAATCATTTCCTCTTAATTATTAATAATACTATTAGGCCTGCATTTTTTTTCTCTCAATATTTGTGTAAATGTTAAACGTTAGAGAAAGGGGTTCGCCTGGCAAGTGGTGTTAGCTGGGTGCCAGTCACGTTTAGGAGGTAGTTTGGGACGTGACATATCAATAGGCCTAAACTCCTTCACATAAGTAGGATTTTTCACCTTGGGAATCAATATAACAGTTGTGCAGTTAATTTTTTTCAATTGTCTGCCAGTTTGAAAGAATTGTTGCACTGCTTCTATGACTTCTCCTCCAATGATTGGCCAATATCTTCTAAAGAGTTCAGCAGGGTAGCCATCAATACAGGTGCTTTGTCACTAGGAAGATTCTTCACAATCTGACTTATCTCCTCAGGTGTTACATGTTGTAACAGTTGCTGCTGCTGATTCAGTGTTAGACAAGGGCCATTTCTTGCTATATTGACATTAATCCCTGGCAATTCATCTGCTGTTGTACCCAATAATTGTTGGAAGAACTGAATGAACTCCTTCTGAATTTGCTTTAGCTCAGTAAGCTTTATCTGTTATTCATTGAAAATGCAACTAATCTTATTTCTTGCTTGTTTGGCTCTCATATAAGCATGGAAGTATTTAGTGTTGCAATCTCCCAGTTGGATCCATGTTGCTCTTGACTTCTGCCTCATTATTTACTCCTTCCCATTTCTCTATGATTCCCAAAGTCTTTCTTTCTTCTTCTATCATCAATTTGTTGAAATATTCATCATTAAGCTTCCCCTGTACTTCCTTCAATGTTTTTCTCAATTGCATAAGTTGTTGATCAACTGAGGAGTGTTTATGTTGAATATCCCTAGTTTGTAGTTCTATAGGCTTCAACTTTCTCCATACTGAATACATTGCATATCCTTGAATCTGTTGATTCCAAGTGTTCTGAACTACTTCTTTGTACTCTTTTTGTTGCATCACTGATGATAATAACATGTATGACCTCAGCATTTATCATTATAGGGGTATGATCTGAAAATCCTGGCAGCATGTAGATAGCCTCTACCCCATTATAGTCATTGAACCAATCAATATTCCCAAAAGCCCAATCTATATGACTGTAGATTCTGACCTCTGCATCCTTTTTATTGCTCCATGAAAATCTGCTACCTCTTTTTGTGATTTGTCCCACTCCAATATCATCAAGACAACTTTGAAAATCAGTCATTTCTATTTGATGAACTGGAATTCCATTCACCCTATCATCCACATTTAACACACTATTGAAATCTCCTATTATAAGCCAAGCCCCATCACTTTGCATGTTTCTCAAGCTTTTCCATAATGGGATTCTGTTTTGAACAGTGTGTAGGCCATATACAAATGTTATGTAACTGGTGAATGACGAATTTTTGTCCTTAACTAGACAGTGTACCAGCTGATCTGTGCTCTCCAGAATTGTTACATGAACATTTGCTTCTTTCCACCCTATCCAAATTCTACCATTAGGTGTAGTATAGTTGTCTTTAAACTGCCAGTCTACACCCATTTTCCTCTGTATTGTCTTTGATCTTTGTTGTTTAACTCTAGTCTTTAGACAAGCTATCATATCTACCTTATTAGTCAACAAGAGCTTCTTGAATTCTCGTTGTTTATAGGACTTATTCAGTCCTCTTATATTCCAAGACACTATAATCATGGGGGATTATGATTACTGGGGTTACATTCATTTGCCTTTTGGCCTGCTACATTACTAGAAGATTGCCCCTGCTGACTTACATTTGATGGCCTTTTTAGTATTGTCAGAGGTGCAAATGCATTCCTTCTAGCCAGTTCTTCATAATTGACTTCCTTATGTTTTGTTTTGCCAATTGAGCCTTGGGTAACCACTGCCTGTTTTCCCCTATTGGTCACTTGTATCTCACTACTGTCTCTTATTCTATTTGATTCTCTTGAGGCAGAATGGTCGTGTTATTGATTCCTGCATCTACTACTTTAGGTTTTCATTCCATTTTAGTTCTCTTATTTCTTCTTATTATATGCTTCATTGGTTCCTTATCTTGTTGTGCTGCTTGTTGACAATCACCAGTACCATGCCCAAATTTGTTGCAATCCAAACAAAATTTTGGTTTCCATTCAAATTCAACACTCTGCATCCAACTTCTCCCATCTGGTATCTCAATGAAGACTTCATCCGAAAATGGTTGTGTGACGTCCATTTCAACAATAATTCGAGCATATGAGATCCTTTCACACTCTGCTGTAAGTCTATCAATGCAAATAGGTTTGCCTAGTAGGCTAGCAATCCTACCTAGCTTTTTCTCAGCTCAACACTGGATCGGCAGCCCAAGCAAATTGATCCATACTGGTACAATTCTCATAGATTTATTCTGGATCTGAAAATCCGGATCCCATTCCTTCAATACCATAGGTCTGCTATTGAAGGTGTAAAGGCCATTTTGCACTATTAGGTTTTTGTCATCAATAGATTCAAATCTAAAAATGAAATACCCATCATCATGCAGTAACACTATTGGAGTTGTTGTATTCCATAAGCCATAGATAAATTTAAGCATCTCTTTAAATGACGGATTTCCTCCTAAGACATAACCTATCAATGTTGTTTTCCACCGCTGGGACTGTTGTTCTAGCTCCTTTACATTTAACTTGGCCATTTTAACTCCATCCTTCACTACCGGAGGGTAGAATTTGAGTTGCATGCCTTGCGTTTGAGCTCTGTTTCCTTTCACTAATTCTGCCATGGTCTGGTTTGCTTGAGATCCATCTGAGTAGGTTCCGTGCCGCTATAAGCATACCTGGTTCCATTGTTTGCAACTTGCTCTTCTCACTCTCCGGTGGAGCTTGCAAGACAGTAGGGGCTCTCCCCATGCCTGGTAACCAACGTAACAGTTGCATTGGAGCTACTTTTTGGGCTATACCGCTTTCTGGTGTAATTAATCTAGTCATATTGTCAATTGGAAGAGGTGATTGTGCAGGGAGTTGATGGTGGTTCCGGTGAGTCATCTGGTCGGCGAGGTCAACTGCCTTGCTCAACAATTGCCAGTATTTCTCTCTCTACCCTTAATTGTTTGAACCCATTCGATAATATTATGGATTACTTGTCCGTCCAAAGCATGCAATTAAAGCTTGCCTTATAATTATCTATCTATTCTGTAATTTATATTTGTACTATATTAAAAGCACGAAGGCCCTTAAGGAAATTTCGTTCACTTTTTTTATCCTTTAGAAATAGATATCACATTAGATAAAATTATAATTTAATTATTTTTCGATTATTTAGGAATAGTCATTTAATTATTTTTCTAATATTTAGGAATAACTATTTAATTATTTCCTTATTTAGTTACATAGAAAAATGTGATTTAGGACTTTATACATAAAATTTTTCCTTATTTGACTATCCAAGATTAACTATAATAATTTTTCATAATATTAGGACTTTAAATCAACTTTTACAATTTGGTTTATGAAATTATTTTGCAAATTGATTATCCACTTCACGAATGTTTCTTTTTTCTTTTTTAAACCTTCACGGTTGGCTACTTGCATCACTCGCAATTATTTTTGTTATTTGTTCTTTTGCAAAATTTTAGCGCTTTGAGTCTTCCTTGTTTTCCCTTTAATATTTTTATTTAAATAAACAAAGACTATTTTATTTGTTATTCGCACGGTTTAGTAGCAAATTGATTATTTATATTATTTGTGCATTCTCGAGTAGAAGAGCAGAGTTTCCCCTAATATGTATTTAGAATTTTAAATCAATTAAATTTTTTGCAATAAATTCTTCCTTATTTGACACTTTCATGAATTTATATTTTTAATTTAATTTTTATTTTATAACTCAAACATATTACGTATTTAATAATATCTATATCTATATATTTATATCTATACCTATCTATCTATCTATCTATCTATCTATCTATCTATACTATATTAAAAACACGAATGCCCTTAACAAAATGTCATTCGCTTTTTTTACACTTTATAAATTAACTTTATATTAGACAAAATCTTAATTTAGTTATATTTTTCTAATAGTTACAACAAGAACAACAACAACAACAACAACAACAAGCCCAGTATAATCTCACAAATGGGGTTTTGGGAAGGTAGTGTGTACGCAAACCTTACTCCTACCTTGTGAAGGTAGAGAGTCTAATTTTTCTAATATTTAGGACTTTAAAAACAACTAAAATTTTGATTATTAAATTTTTTCTTATTTGAATTAAGTAAGAAATAATAATATTAAGGAATTTGAAATAGATATTATTTAGGAGAAGTAAGAGTATTACGTGTCTTTTCCTTATATATCCTCACTGTTATGAAAAAATAAAAGAAGAAGAATAATATTGCAGAGAAAGAGAGAGAGAAAATTCTTGAATTTTGGGATGATTTAGAATAGGGTAAGACCCTCTATTTATAGGGAAAAAATGACTTAGCCACAAAGTAAAACTCACTAAAAGATAGACATTCACTCTAAATAAAATTTTATTTATAACACTCCCCCTTGAATGTCTATTCAACAAATAATGTGCCTCGTTAAAACCTTAACTAAAATAAAACCCAATGGGAAAAAAATTTTAGAAAAGGAAAAAGAGTACACATGTTTAGAAATGCGCCTTTTGGTTGCCTCGTTAAAAACCTTGCAAGGAAAACCCAGTGGGACAAAACCTTTGTAAGGAAAAAAGAGTGCAACCCGAATTAACTCCCCCTGATGAGAGCATCAATTCACATCCTTGAGCCTTCGCATCCCGATCTTGTACACTAGCTTCTTGAAGGTTGATGTCGGTAGAGATTTTGTGACCAAATCAGCCATATTATCACTTGAACAAATCTGTTGCACATTGATATCACCATTCTTTTGAAGATCATGTGTAAAAAATAAATTTGATGAAATGTGCTTTATCCTATCTCCTTTTATGAATCCTCCCTTCAATTGGGCCATGCATGCTGCATTGTCTTCATATAAAATTGTCACGACCCAAAATCTATTAAGGTCGTGATGGCGCCGGATACCATCGTTAGGCAAGTCAATCATTAATTAGTTGAAGTAAATCTCTGTTTTAACATTTTAAAAATCATTACCTTTAACTTATTACGTAATAACTAAACAAAATCCGTTAAGTAAATACGACAGTCTAATATTCCATTTTTATAAAATACATCCCATACACATCCCAGAACCCGGTGTCATAAGTGCATGAGCAATTTCTAAGAATTTATACAATCATTACAAAGCTTGTCCGAGATACAAATTGGACAATGTAATTTAAAACAAAATGAATACAATACGAGGGAGACTCTGTCAGCTGCGGATCGCCTCCGGATGATACCAGCTCGCCTAAGTCTCCAAACCAGCCACATCCCTGTGAAAGTACCTGTGCAATAAAAATGCACAGCAAGTGTAGCATGACTACCAAAATAACGTGCACTCAGTAAGTATCCCGCCTAACCTCAGAGAGGTAGTGACGAGAGGTCGAATTAGACACTTGCTAGAGGTCAATTTAGTATAATCAAGTGAGACACTAAGCATGAATGTCATAAGCAATTTATTTAAATATCACGGATACAGAATATCAGTTCTTCTTATATTTAACACTTTAACACCTTCGTCATTTCAGTTTACAATTTAAATAATAATCAGGGATGAAACATCACACTTATCTCGCATTTTACACATCAATTTTTCTTCTTTTTAACTGGAAATCAAGAATTTTCTTAGGCCGATAAACATGTATAAATCACAAGAAATATGCAGCAATTATCATGCACAAGAAATGCTGAGGGTCGAACGGCGCAGACCAAAAATAATAAACTGTGCACCGCCGAAGGGTCGAACGGATCGAACCATAGATGCATCTATTTTCCTCGCTCGCGAATCTATCATGCGACGCGGTCAACATAATAATAATAAGGCTAACCTGCTCGCGAATCATACCTGCGACTCAGGTGCTCATATGTACACATATTCACATAATAAATCCGCATTTTTATTAAGAAAGCAGTTACTCAGGAAAGTGGTAAAATTCTTCTTAAAGGAACGCGAAAAATAGCATTTAAATCTTTGTTTTGAAACTCATTTGCCAAGTTTAATAATATTATTCGATACTATAACCTTATCAGGTATACAATTATCCACGGAGGAAATCAATTCTCTTTCTAAATGATTAAGAAAATGAACTCTAGTCTCCTTAGGTATTCAATTTCTATTTCGATCATATTAGCGGTCTAATATTACTGGCAAGATCACAAGTACAACAGTAAATGCTTGTGGGTACTAGACCACCCGGACATAAGCATATTAGTAGCTACGCACGGACTCCTGTCACCTCGTGCGTACGTAGCCCCCGAAGATAATAGCACATATTTAATTAGTTCACCTAGGGGGACAATCCCTCCTCACAAAGTTAGAAAGGAGACTTACCTCGCTCCGAAATTCCATAACCGGCTTCCAAGCCCTTCCGATGACTCCAATGGACGCACAACGCCCCAAAACTATCCAAATAACGACGAACCAATGAAAATATACTCTAATATTTGCAACAATTCAAATTATATAATTTTCCAACTCCGCTCAGTGAATTGACCAAAATGCCCACGGGCCCACGTGCCCAGATTCCGAAATTTCTCGAAGATATACTCTATCCATAGCTTTACTAGTTCAAATATACAATTTACTCAAATATTCATGCTCAATTCGTGGCTAAAATTCAAATTACCAAATTTCTAGGTTTTCTTCAAAATTCCTAACTTTTCCACAAATTTTCATGTTCAAATCCATGCATAAACCTTGTATTTAACTTGGAATGAGAAGGAATGACTTACCTGATGATGCTTGATGAAAATTATCCTTTGAAATTCTCCAAAATCGCCCTAACCAAGTGAAAGAATTGATGAAATGGCCAAAATCCCGTTTAAAATAGAACACTGCCCAGATAAACCTTCTGTGCGATCGCACACCATCAGTCGCGATCGCACAAGCCAAGTTCAGAAGCCTCCAAGCACACCCTGTGCGATCGCACAGTAGACACTGTGGTCGCACAAGCCAATCCTGCAGCCTCACTTTTCCTTCTGTGCGGTTGCACACCTACAAGTGCGATCGCACAAGCCAAGTTCAGAAGCCTCCAAGCACACCCTGTGCGATCGCACAGTAGACACTGTGGTCGCACAAGCCAATCCTGCAGCCTCACTTTTCCTTCTGTGCGGTTGCACACCTACAAGTGCGATCGCACAAGCCAAACTTCCAGCCCTCAAATTTCTTCTCCGCGATCGCACAACTAAGGTTGCGATCGCACTGAACCCCCAAAACACCAGAAAACAGCAGCAACCAAACACTTGGAAATAACCCAGAACCACCCCGAAACACACGCGAGGCCCTTAGGACCCCGTCCAATCACACGACTCAGTCCCATAACCTCACACGGACTTGATCGAGGCTTCAAATCACATCAAACAACGCCGAAATCATGAATCACACTAAAATTCAACTTTATGAACTTTGAAATTTCAAACTTCCACATCCGATGCCGAAACCTGTCAAATCACGTCCGATTGACCCCAAATTCTGTACACAAGTCATATTCGACATTACGGACCTTCTCAACCTTCCGAAATCGCATTCCGACGTTGATATCAAATTTTCCACTTCCGGTCAGATTTTTCAAAAACCTTCAAATTTCTATCTTTAGCCAAATGACTTCAAAATAACCTACGGACATCCGAATTCACTTCCGATCGCGCTCCCAACTCCAGAATCACCATACGAAGCTATTGCCAGGCTCAGAATCCCAAACGAAAATCAATAACTCTGAAATGCTTTCCAACCCAAATTTATGAAATCATTCTAAAACACTAACTTCCACAATATACGCCGAAATGCTCTCGGGTTATCCAAAGCCCGATCCGGACATACGCCCAAGTCGGAAATCATCATACGAACCTGCAGGAACCTTCAAATCACGATTCAGAGGTCGTTTACTCCAACTTAAGGCTTCTAAAATGAGAATTTTCTTTCCAATTTGACTCCGAACTTCCCGAAATTCAACTCAGACCATTCCTACGAGTCATAATAGCTGAAACGGAGCTGTTCATGACTTTAAACCGCTGAATGACGCTCTAGAGATCAAAACAACCGATCGGGTGGTTACATTCTCCCCCACTTAAATAGACGTTCGTCCTCGAATGTGCTAAGAACTGCTCTGGAGTTATCTGAAATCACCGTTTAACACCTCGAGCACCTGCCCGTGCTACCACAACCCAGTTGGGCACATTAGCTTGATCAAATCTGAAGATTTCTTCTTTTATCCATATGATAAGCTTAGAATCCAATTCCAATACCTTAAATTCTCGACCAGGCCTAGTTCCAATATATGAACACCGTATCAACTACCACACCATATACCAGAACATGACTGCATACCTTTGCTGAATTAGCACCATGCACCGCATAATTCATCATCTGATCACAATGACATTCCCTGTACCTTAACAACCAAAATTCTACAAATCTGATGCTCCCAATGCACCTTAAAATATATATACATACATCTTGCTATAATGCTGGCGATACCATCATAACGGAGGAGATGTGTAGAAGTTCATAACCACATGCAGAGTTAACCAAACATTGAATCTTTCCTCTTGACTTAGATCATCATCTCATTGCGAACCAAATTATGGTAATTGTCCTTCAATGTATTTCACATAATCTTATCGCACTGATCCCTGATCCAATAATCTCGTCTCACTCAGTATGAACTGCTCAGATAATGAATCACCTCAAACATGACCAACAGTCTCACATGACACCACCACGCGCCAATAGGCCATAACTCGAACATGATACATTAAGAAATGACTCAGGAAAAGACTACTCGATTCACGCAACTTATTATGAACTCTTCTCAGAAAATAGAAAGTGAAACACAAGAAAAATAAATATAGGAACCTTACTCATCATCACACTGTTGCTGCGCACAACTCGATCCATATAACATACCCGTGGCGACGTGCCATCCGATCCACACATAAAATTTACATAAGAAGAGACACACCGAGCTAAATTGCTCATTACCACAAAATATCGAACATCGGTCACAAGCACGCTAAGTGCACAATCCTGGGGAGACTGATAGAGCCATATGCTACAAAAATTAAGCACAACTGAGGTGTGATATATATATATATATATATATATATATATATATATATATATATATATATATATATATATACACTTTGGATCTCAAGAGTTATCCTGCTCACATACATCATCACTACGCGGGACCTCAACACATAAGAAATTATCAAGCCGTTTCACAGATCACACGACACCATCATAACATCACATGAATTTGACGAATACGGAACAACACCTGATATTCCAACACCCGTCCTTGAGGAGCGCTATACTGAAATGAACATATCTGCCTCACATGAAGCCCATAATCCTGTTTAAACCCATTCACATACTTCAAGCTGATTCTGCTCGCACCGAACTATGCTAATAGCCTTGACCGAGTCCATATTAAGCCACTTCCTCTCATAACACGCAACAAAAACCATCATAGCTGGGACAACACCCCACAATCCACAACCAGCTGGACCGAACACCTTCCTGGCGTAAATTTTCTAACAAGTAATGTTGCACTTCCTTACACTTGGTCTAAATCTTCAATCAATCAGGTGACTACCTGTCACACTTATACCATCTTCCCGTGGTCAGGCTCCCACGACCTTCCACACAAGGTAACAAGTCTGCACATCCACCACCGGCCATACTAACGCTGTAAGACAAATCAAGAACCCATAACCAGGGTACAAAGCCTCTTTCACCGAATATCGATCTCAAGTGACACTGAAGATAACACCAGTTCACTCTAAACTTTCAAATCACTTTTTCTTGCTCATCCGAGCTCATGACATCCTTTTTAACGCCGGACCGCAATCTCGATTCCTCACTTCCAGTTACATACTACTTACCGCACCTAACATGCCAATATGAGATAGCGCAAGAATTCCATCATAACTTCTGAATCACTAATCGGGTGTACACTTCATCATATATAAACCTTTTACTTACCTCAATTCAAGAGGACCACCAGAACACACGAGTGAATTCCCACAATCACAATACATGCAAATCCTTAAGTAGTGGTCTGAACCACCATAACCTTCCGGGATCCGCCTACACCTAACATGCCATAGCACTCGAATGCTCCCGAATCAAATCTGTTACGGCGGCTGTCAAACCTCGCACCCACTGTGCAAACCATACGCATAACTCAATCACACTGACGAAGCTGATCACTGCCGTACATGTGCCATTTCAACCATGGCTAATAAATCTATCTTCTTTTAATCATTTTTAATTGCCTCAGGAATAATAATAACTTCCTTTAACTCATAGCAACTCAACCCTCACTCATCCCGAGTGACCTTGATTCACGAGACCATGCTGCCTAAATCCCGCAACCCGTCTCATACCCTCCTGTTAATCTTTCTACAACCCGGAGTTTATTCCTCTCACTCCTCCAATACTATCCTGCATGCTGAAAATAACATAGAGCCCTCCAACCATTTTCCCTTTCTCTGAAATTTTACTGCAAAAGCTCAATTCTTAATCATACTGCTTCCTTTAACCCTTAAACACCGAGACCCTATGATAACACAATCCTGCAACCCAATTGCAGGTGGTGGGACTCCCCCACTTAGCCCGAAGCTACTACTTGCACCACTCTAGACCCGACTGAGATCCTTTCTCCTTTGTTAACATGATTTTTTTGCTTAACCAATCCGTCCAATCCTTCCAAATTCTCTTGTTAGCACTCCCTAAATACTCAAATTCCCTAGCATCATTCACACATTCTGCCTCCTACCGAATTGCCACTAGAATCCCTCACAGAAGCTGGCCAACCATATAACTGCTAACCTACTCACATGAGGTAACCCACCTGTGGAAAGCACCAACTGACACCTTCCAACGATGTTGTACTGCACACTCTCTACAACATCAATACCCTATCCTACACCCTGCTTCATTTACCAACTTTACTAGTTCATCCGCTCCTCATGGACATCCATTAAATGCGCGACAATATCTTCTAATTCCAAGCTATACTGAATCCTTCTTCATATCTACAACTCCTCTCTGCTGCATCCCATCTCCCGCCGAAATAACCCATATTTCAACTTAAGCTCGTAGACCCAATCACCATCCACTAAAACTCTCAAACTTTCCCTCAAGGTAGGCAACTGTCTTACCCCTGAACTCCTGTGCTACGCTGCCACTCTCCCACTTGTTAAACCCATTCCTTTAAACAAGTACCTGACTTCTGTTCCCTACACCCGACCTTTTAGAAAGGGAACCACCACCTGGAACTTTTCACATATCTTCCTTCATCGTATGCTGCCCAATTGCTGCCTCAATTCAATATCATTCTCTGCATCTCTTAAACAAGCAGTTCGCCACGACTTCAAACTCTCCGAAGATCATTTATCTTGAGCTTCCTTCATTATCAACACTTATCCAGTACTGAACCACCGCACCTCACGGTCTCTGCCAACCGCATTCTTCAATACTTCTTCACAATGCTCTGACCCCATGCAGCCAAGGACGTCGATAACACATCACAGGTGAATACCCCACCTTACTTGAAAACACCAAGTCTTACTACTTTATAAACCCCAACCAGACCATTCATAATCCTAATGCCTTTCCTCTGCCGGAACTAAAATACCGAAATCTCGAAATCACACTCTGAGAAGACCTCCCTTCAAACCATTCATCAGGACTCAACATATGGGCAAACATTCTATCATCATATCGACATCGCGCGATAACCAATCGCAAGCATCATAACAATCTGAGCATAACCTCAAGTCCTCAGAATCACAACTACTGGCTGAAACAACATATTACTCTTCCGCAGAGCGACGACAATAGCCTCAATCGACTTCTCAAGGAGAAATATCCCGCACCACACCATAGCACCATTTCAATTCCTCAAATTCTCGATTCATAGCAAGCGCTTCGCGACGCGTAAGATTGAGTAGGAATAAAAAAAGGCATAAGCCTTAAAGGAATCATATCGCACGATGAGGAATCAAGAAGGGAAGTACTCCTAATAGCCCTGTAGCCTCTTGAAGATAAGTACAGACGTCTCCGTACCGATCCGCAAGACTCTATTAGACTTGCTCATGACTCGTGAGACCTAAGGGAACCTAGTGCTCTGATACCATGGTGTCACGACCCAAAATCTAGTAAGGTCGTGATGGCGCCGGACACCATCGTTAGGAAAGCCAATCATTAATTAGTTGAAATAAATCCCTGTTTTAACATTTTGGAAATCATTACCTTTAACTTATTACGTAATAACTAAACAAAATCCGTTAAGTAAATACGACAGTCTAATATTCTATTTTTATAAAATACATCCCATGGACATCCCAGAACCCGGTGTCACAAGTGCATGAGAAATTTCTAAGAATTTATACAATCATTACAAAGCTTGTCCGAGATACAAATTGGACAATGGAATTTAAAACAAAATGAATACAATACGAGGGAGACTCTGTCAGCTGCGGATCGCCTCCGGATGATACCACTCGCCTAAGTCTCCAAACCAGCAACATCGTTGTGAAAGTACCTGTGCAATAAAAATGCACAACAAGTGTAGCATGAGTACGAAAATAACATGTACTCAGTAAGTATCTCGCCTAACCTCAGAGAGGTAGAGACGAAGGTCAAATTAGACACTTTCTAGAGGTCAATTTAGTATAATCAAGTGAGACACTAAGCATGAATGTCATAGGCAGTTTATTTAAATATCAGGGATACCGAATATCAGTTCTTCTTATATTTAACACTTTAACACCTTCGTCATTTCAGTTGACAATTTAAATAATAATCAGGGATGAGAACATCAGACTTATTTCACATTTTACACATCAATTCTTCTTCTTTTTAACTGGCAATTAAGAATTTCCTTAGGCCGATAAACATGTATAAATCACAGGAAATATGTAGCAATGATCATGCGCAAGAAATGCCAAGGGTCGAACGACTCGAACCATAGATGCATCTATTTTCCCCGCTCGCGAATCGATCATGCGACACGATCAACATAATAATAATAAGGCTAACCTGCTCGCGAATCATACGTGTGACTCAGGTGCTCATATGTACACATATTCACATAATAAATCTGCATTTTTATCAAGAAAGCAGTTACTCAGGAAAGTGGTAAAATTCTTCTTAAAGGAACACGAAAAATAACATTTAAATCTTTGTTTTGAAACTCATTTTTCAAGTTTAATAATATTATTCGATACTATAACCTTATTAGGTATACAATTATCCACTGAGGAAATCAATTCCCTTTCTAAATGATTAAGAAAATGAAATCTAGTCTCCTTAGGTATTAAATTTCTATTTCGATCATATTAGCGGTCTAATATTACTGGCAAGATCACAAGTACAACAGTAAAGCATGCTTGTGGGTCCTAGACTACCTGGACATAAGCATATTAGTAGCTACGCACAGACTCCCGTCACCTCGTGCGTACATAGCCCCTAAAGATAATAGCACATATTTAATTAGTTCACCTAAGGGACAATTCCCCCTCACAAAGTTAGAAAGGAGACTTACCTCGCTCTGAAATTCCATAACCGGCTTCCAAGCCCTTCCGACGACTCCAATGGACGCATAACACCCCAAAACTATCCAAATAACGACAAACCAATGAAAATATACACTAATATTTGCAACAATCAAATTATATAATTTCCCAACTCTGCTCAGTGAATTGACCAAAATGCCCCCGGGACAACGTGCCCGGATTTCTAAATTTCTCGAAGATAAACTCTACCCATAGCTTTACTAGTTCAAATATACAATTTACTCAAATATTCATGCTCAATTCGTCGCTAAAATCTAAATTACCAAATTTCTAGGTTTACTTCAAAATTCCCAATTTCCCCACAATTTTTCATGTTCAAATCCACAATATACACCGAAATGCTCCCGGGTTATCTAAAGCCCAATCCGGACATACGCCCAAGTTTTAAATTATCATACGAACCTGCAGGAACCTTCAAATCCCGATGCATAGGTCGTTTACTCCAAATTCCAATCTTAGTTAATTTGAAATGAGAATTTTCTTTCCAATTTGACTCCGAACTTCCCGAAATTCAACTCTGACCATGCTTACGAGTCATAATACCTGAAATGGAGCTGCTCATGACTTCAAACCGCTGAACGACGCGCTAGAGCTCAAACGACCGGTTGGATCGTTACAAAAATCGTGGGTAGTTTGTCACACTTCAAACCACATTTGTCTCGGATAAGATGTATTATAGACCTCAACCACACACATTCTCGACTTGCTTCATAAATAACAATTATCTCAACATGATTAGATGAAGTAGCCACAATTGATTTCTTAGTCGATCGCCAAGATATGGCAGTGCCTCCACAAGTAAACACATAACCTGTTTGAGATCTGGCCTTGTGTGGATCAGATAAATACCCAGCATTGGCATAACTAACAAGATCGGAACTGTAATTATTTCCATAAAATAAGACCATATCGGTAATTCCTTTTAGATACCGTAGTATGTGTTTGATTCCATTCCAATGTCTCCTTGTAGGAGAAGAGCTATATCTTGCTAAGACATTAACTGAAAAAGTTATGCCAGGCGTTGTAGTGTTAGCAAGATATATTAGTGCACCAATTGCACTAAGATATGGTACTTCAGGACCAAGTAGCTCTTCATTCTCTTCTCGAGGTCGGAATGTATCCTTATTCACATCAAGTGATCGAACAACCATCAGAGTGCTTAATGGATGTGCTCCATCCATGTAAAACCGTTTTAGTACCTTTTCTATGTGGGCAGATTGATGAACAACAATTCCGTTTGCCAAATGTTCAATTTGCAAACCAGTACATAATTTCTCTTTCCGAGATCTTTCATCTCGAATTCTTTCTTTAAA
The DNA here is from genome assembly GCA_005239505.1 of Nicotiana paniculata. Taxonomy (NCBI): domain Eukaryota; kingdom Viridiplantae; phylum Streptophyta; class Magnoliopsida; order Solanales; family Solanaceae; genus Nicotiana; species Nicotiana paniculata. The sequence continues at coordinate 95,673 of ML329769.1, forward strand.
TAATCAATTGCCTTTTGGAGTTCTATAGGAGTTCCAATAAGGTTTATATCATCAACATATACGATAAGTACAACAAATTCGATGTTGTTCTCTTTATAAAAATACATGGACAAATAGCACCATTTATATAACCTTCCTTTAATAAATACTCACTAAGACGATTATATCACATACGTCCTGATTGCTTTAGACCATACAAAGATCTTTGCAATTTGATTGAAAACATTTCCCGAGAATTTGAATTATGCGTTAGTCATTTTAAATCCCTCGGGAATTTTCATGTATATCTCATTATCAAGTGATCCATAAAATGTAGACGTTAACCACATCCATTAAATGCATGTCAAGCTTTTCATGGAAAACAAAACTAATGAGATAACAGAACGTTATAGCATCCATAACGGGTGAATATGTCTCTTCATAATCGATACCAGGCCTTTGTGAAAATCCTTGTGCAACAAGGCGTGCCTTATATCTTTGTACCTCATTGTTCTCATTCCTCTTGCATACAAAGACCCATTTATAGCCAACATTATTAACACAATTAGGTGTTTGGACTATAGGCCCAAAAACTTCACGTTTCGCAAGTGAGTTCAACTCTAATTGGATTGCTTCTTGCCATTTTGGCCAATCACGTCTTTGTCGACATTCTCCAACAAATTGAGGTTCAAAATCCTCACTATCTTGCATAATGATAGATGAAACATTATATGCAAAGACATAATCCACCACTATATCCACTTCAAGCAATGGTGTAGACCCACTGGGTCGATTTTCGTGATTTCTCATGAGCAAGTCGTTATTTCGTTCAGCCACAAGGAGAAGAGAAATCAACTCAGAGTACTTCTTGAAACCTTTCTCTTGGTATTGCTTTTTTAAGACCATATTGGAGGCATGAAACGTTGTGAACGTTTTATCAAACATATCATAATCAGTGGTAGTATCTCCACCGAGTTTCAATTTAGAAGTAATTCTGAACATTGCAGAATTATATTCAGAGTAGACTTTAAATCTTGGAGCCTCAGATGAGTCCAATCATATAGTGCTTGTTGAAGAGTGACCAACTTTAAGTTGTCATATATTTTCTTTAAGCCATTCCACAAAACAAGTGGATCTTTGACTGTGAGATATTCTATTTTCAACCCTTCATCAAGGTGATGACGCAAGAAAATCAAGGCCTTAGCACAATCTTGGGTAGATGCTTTATTTTTATCTTTAATGGCATCTCCAAGACCCATTGCATCTAAATGATTTCAGCATCCAACACCCATGTCATATAGTTCTTGCCCGAAATTTCAAGGGCAACGAACTTTCTTTTCATAATGTCAGTCATAATTAAAAATAGGAGAAAAGTTATACGTTAATATTCTCAAAGATATTCTTGAGACGGTAGAGTCTCATGCTGATAACATGTTATGAAACAATAAAAGAAGAAGAATAATATTGCAGAGAAAGAGAGAGAGGAAATTCTTATTGAATTTTGGGATGATTTACAATGGGGTAAGACCCCTCTATTTATAGGGAAAAAATAACTTAGCCACAAAGTAAAACTCTACAAAAGATAGACAGTCACTCTAAAAGAATTTTATTTATAACACTCACGGCAATTTCCATGGAAATATGCTCACATTCATTCTTCTTATTAGGGAACCTATAGTTCTAGAAAGGTGTTTCTATATACTGTTACTACTAAAAGCAAGAGGTTTTGTACCTAATTAAATATTTATTCTAATTATTAAATATTTTTTGTCCGTTACTTGACTTTCACTACTAGAAATCCGGTAAAAAGCGACCAAGACTTTGCGACCAAAGTTGGTCGGTCAAAAAAAGCGACCAAATTTGGTCGCTAATTTGGAGAAACTTATTAAATAATTATTTTAAATAATTTACCGACCAAAGTTGGTCGCTTTTTGGTCCATAAAGTGGTCAACATGTTGACCGGGCTAGTCAAACTTGCTTGGTCAAACAAATATTGAAATTAGCAACCAACTTTGGTCTCTAAGGTGGGACCCAGCTATAACGTTTTAATAATTATATTATTATTTAAAATTTTTATAAAATATAAATAAATATTACTTTAAAATTGGCGACCAAAGTTGGTCGGTTATGAAAGGGGAAGCAAGTAGCGACCAACTTTGGTCGCTAATTTGGGACCTAGTGTGATGACCCAAAAGGTCATCCCGTATAATTTTAGCTAGATATGTGTTCCGAGACCATGAAAGCCTCCTTTTATCTCACTTCGATATGCGTGCGCAGCCAGGTAGCCGTTAAGTAGAAAATTGATTAAATGATGATTTTACATTAATTATTTGAGTAAAGTTGACTTTGGTCAATATTTTTGGTAAACAAACCCGAACCCGTGATTTGACGGTCCCCGAGGGTCCGTAGGAAAATATGGGACTTGGACGTATGCCTGGAATCGAATTCCGAGGTCCCAAGTCCAAGAAATGAATTTTTAAAGAAAATTATTTTCTGAAAAATAGAAAGGCTTTTGAAAATGGAATTTGATGCGAAACCTGTGTCATGGGGCCCGTATTATGGTTCCGGAGCCCGGAACAGGTTCAATATGATTATTATGTTTTATTTGTGAAATTTGGTAAGAAACAGACTTAGTTTGACGTGATTCGGATTAGAAATGGAAAATTTAGAAGTTTTGGAAGTTTAAAGGAATTTCATTGATTTTGAGGTTTAATTCGATGTTTATGATGTTATTTTGGTGTCTTGATTACTTGAATAAGATCGTGGTATGTTTTTGAGGTTGTGTTTATATTTGGTTTTGAGCCCCGAGGGCTCGGGTGAGTTTCGGGTAGGCGTCGGGGAGTTAAAACTTAGAAAAATCTGGTGTGATATTGCTGTTGCTGGTGTCCAGGTATTTTGCCCGATGCGAACGTACACAAGGGAGTGCGAACACACAGGGTAAAGTGGGGTCAGGGGGTCAGGGTAAATTCTGTACTGTGCGAACGCACCACATAGGATGCGAACGCGGAGGGTAAGTTTGGGGACATTGTGCGAACGCACCATGTAGGCCGCGAACGCACAACATAGGAGGGGTACCTAGGGGCTGGGGGTAAGTTTCCCTGTGCGAGCGCGACCCCAAAACCGCGAACGCACTGTTCTGTGATTCCAAACCTCCGCGAACGCAGCTTGGGGCCCGCGAACGCAGAGAAGAAATCTGCCCAGTGATTTTAAATACTCAAAACAGAATGTATTACGGGATTTTACCAAAATTCACAAACCCTCTTCTTCTCCAAACCCCATAGATGATTTTTGAAGCATTTCTTCACCATAACCTCTTAGGTAAGTAATCTTTGACTTGTTTTCTTCCATTTTTATTAACACCCATTAGATTTTAAGCCTAAAAATATGTGATTAAGGGTAAAAAATTGGGGTTTTGGGTAGAGTTATGGCCTTTTGATTATTTGAGAATTTGACCTTGTTTTAGGGTCGGATTATATATTCGGGCTTGTGGAAAAATGGGTGCTCGTGTTTGGACCGAGCGGGCCCGGGGTCAAATTTTGGATTTTTGGGAAGAATGTTGAGAATCCTATAATTAAGCTTGAGAGTTGAATTGTTTAGCATTTATTGATATTATTGAGTCGATTATGTATATATACGATTGTTTCGGAGCCGGGTTCGAAAGGAAAAGTGGTGCTAGAGGCTTGATTTGGATTCTTGGAGTCGAGGTAAGTGTTTGGCCTAACCTTAGCTTGAGGGAATATGTATTGAGTCTTAATTGCTACGTGTTTATTCCATGTTCAACGTATAGGTGAGGTGACGAGTATCTATATGTTGTTGTCGAGCATGACCGTGGGTCAGATATTTGAAATTTTATGATTTTTATTGGATTTTATTGTGTTTACGGGTTTGGTATCCATTTGTTAGCTATTCATTTGATGGAAATTCTTGGTTATGAGTATTTTTGAGTAGTTGATCGGTTGGGGAACTTTATGTTGGATTATATACTTGTGTAGGATTGGTTATAGCTGTGTCCCTTGCCAGGATGGTATTATTCTTGTTGATTATTCCGTACGTTTAAGGTTTCTTATTGTTGATTACAACTGTTGTTTTTATATTGTTTATGCACGAGGGGAAATTCCGTGCCGAGTGATTGTGAGGTTATGCACGAGGGGAAATTCCGTGCCGAGTGATTGTGAGGTTATGCACGAGGGGACATTCCGTGCCGAGTGATTGTGAGGTTATGAACGAGGGGACATTCCGTGCCGAGCGTGTATTTATTTATTGCACGAGGGGACATTCTTCTCCGAGTGATGTGAGGTTATGCACGAGGGGACATTCCGTGCCGAGTGTTTATTTATTTATTCATGCACGGGGGGACATTCCGTGCCGAGTGTTTTTGCTGAGGTTATAGCACGAGGGGTCATGCCGTGCCGTTTCTGTTTATTTACTTGTTCAAAGTTGTTAATTCCTGCGGTTATTTATTCATTTAAGTTGTTATCGTATTCTTTCATTTCAGTGAGTTGTTGCCCCTTTTTCCCCAGCATGTTAGCTCTATTTTTGTGCTTATCTGTTATTTCTTGTACTTACTTCTTTATTACATTATTGAACTTACAAGTATTCGTTATTTGTCGTGTCCTAGCCTCGTCACTACTTCGCCGAGGTTAGGCTCGACACTTACTCAGTACATGGGGTCGGTTGTACTGATGTTACACATGCACTTATTTATGTTATGTAGATTACGGAGCCGGACCCAATGGACATTGAGCGAGGGAGTATCCTTCAGTCCACGGCGACACCGAGGTAGTCCTGCAGGCGTCCGCAGGCCTTGGCGTCACCATCTATTTCTTTCCTTTTGCCTTATCTTGTATTTCTAGACAACTACACTTGTTTATTTCAGACTCATGTTTTTAGTAAATCTTAGACTGTCCGTGAAATTGTGATACCAGTTCTGGGGGTGTATTTAAGGAAATTTCATAAGATTTATTATTTAAGTTGTTGAATTTCTTATATTCCGCATTTCTAATTATAACTGTTCTAGTTTACCATTGTTATTTCAATTGTCTATAATAAAGGGATAAATGTAATAATCGGAACGTTGGCTTGTCTAGCGGGTTCAACGTTAGACGCCATCACGGCCTGAAGGTGGGATTTTGGGTCGTGACACCCAGTTATAACGTTTAATAATTCTATTATTATTTAAAATATTTTATAAAATATAAATAAATCTGATTTAAATTTAGCGACCAAATTTGGTTGCTAATTTTTAATTTCTGGATAATTAGCGACCAAAATTGGTCTCTTTTTAGGTCAAAATTGGTCAAAATTAAAATCACTTTTATATTTACTATCTAAATAATATAAATGTAATCAGTTAACACTTTTGAATACAAGGGATGAATACTCTAAAATATACTCTAATATGCTATATATGTAGTTAAAGTAGTACAACGAAGCGTGTTTTATATATATATATAGGTCGAGACGTTTTATTTTTAATATTTAACGATGCATCTGAGTAAGTTATAAGTCGATAAATCAATTGACACACAGATATATTTGATGAAAAATTATATACACTAATTAGGATCTTGACAAGTCTATCAATCCCTATATATATAAGAACATGAAGTGCTAGGAACACATGGTCGGGTTATTTTAGGGATTGATACACTTGTAAATTGATTCATCGACTTATAACCTACTCAGATGCATCGTTGAATATTAAAAACAAAACATCTCGACTTATATCAATTAATCTGTTATAATTGATTCATCGACTTATAACCAAGTGACCAAGTGATGAATCTGTTATAATACAAATAATGAATACAGTAGCATATACTATAACATGCTATATATGTAGTTAAAGTAGCACGAAGTGTGTGTGTTATATATATACACACACACTAACATATACTAAAACAAGTTATATATACCTTATAATATTACAGTGAAGTGTCTGTCTGTCTCTCTCTCTCTCTCTCTCTATATATATATATATATATATATAAGAACATGAAGCGCTAGTAACACAGGGTCAGGTTATTTTAGGGATTGATACACTTGTTAATTGATTCATCGACTTATAAACTACTCAGATGCATCGTTGAATATTAAAAACAAAACGTCTCGACTTATATCAATTAATCTGTTATAATTGATTCATCGACTTATAACCTAGTGATGAATGAATGTAATTCATTAACTCTGTTATAATACAAATAATGAATATAGTAGCATATACTATAACATGCTATATATGTAGTTAAAGTAGCACCAAGTGTGTGTGTTATATATACACACACTAACATATACTATAACAAGTTATATACACGTTATAGTATTACAGTGAAGTGTGTGTGTGTGTGTGTGTGTGTGTCTATATATATATATATTGTCACGACCCAAAATCCCAACACAGGTCGTGATGGCGCCCAACACCGGAGTCAGGCAAGCCAACAGTTCTTTACTAGTGAGATTATCCTTATTCGACATATCAACCCCACACTTACAAAATTTTAAGCTTAGATCATTTAAGTAAAAGCGGATAAATTAACCAACTTAAGTAAATACAGCCACAAGGATCATGAACCAATATATACAGTCCCAAAATATAGAGTCGACTATGTGTGTGCCAGAAACTAGTGTCACAAGTCTACAGGCGAACTAGTAGAATATACAAAAGATGATACAAACTGTACTGCTTCTGTCTGAAAGAAGTAGACAGAAATAAACAAAAGATAACTCCATAGTACTGCTGAGAATCGCCAAGGGAGGCAGCTCACCATGGAGTCAGGTCCAGAATATACCCCCAGGGTCAAGCTCCGGTCGGATAACCAGATGCACCAGCCTCAAAACCTGTACAATTAAGTACAGAAGTGTAGTATGAGTACATATACAGATATGTACCCGGTGATTATCCCGCCTAACCTCGAAGAAGTAGTGACGAGAGGTCGACATGATACTTACTAGGGTCAGACAATGTGGGATAAATGCAGGCTAACCAGTAATAGTAGTAATGAATAGTGATAAGGAAATGAGCATCAAATAACAATCTCTAGCACCCTCGCGCCATCCTTTTCCATGGCATACAAGCTATTTAACCTTCTTTATTTTCATGAAATCAACAATTACAATTACAGGGCTTCTCACAAATTACCAAACATATAACAGGCTATGAAAGTACGGTCATTACGACGTGAAAAGTAAAAGTGCACTGCCGAGGGTCGAACGGCCCGAACCATATATGCATCTATCTGCCCTGCTCGCAAATCGAACATGCGACACGGTTAATATACCAAGACCACCCCAGCTCGCGAATCATACCTACGACTCGGGTTAATATAATATTAGGGCTAACAGTGTGAGAATTTAAGAAATATCAAATTCAAGCATAACCCCTTAGGCCTTCACATGTGAGACTCGAGGATATTAGACTACTTAATCCATATACAAGATCACAGATACAACACATAAAGCATGCATGTGAGTCCTAAACTACTCAACAAGGCATAATAGTAGCTGCGCACGGACTCTCGTCACTTCGTGCGTATGCAGCCCCCAACAAATAAGGACAAAACCACCATTTAGAATCACCTATGGGGACAATTCCCTCTTCCAAGGTTAGAAAGGAGACTCACCTCGTGTCGAATTTACTCCCCGGACCAAGAACGCGCCCGACACTCCGAACTCTACACCCGAGGACTCGAAACTAGCCAAATGTTATACAAATACATTAATTTACGCTCAAAGTATGGAAATTCTCCTACTCATTTTCTAAATTCACCATTCTTGAAGAAATTCTAAAATCCAACCCCGGGCCCGCATGCTCGGATTCCAAAAATTCTCGAAGGAAACACTCACCCCTAGCCTAAGGATCATTAACATACGATTTTTACTTGATTTCATAGCTAATTCACGGGTAAATTCTCAAATTATCGAAAGCCCTAGGTTACTACCCAATTCTTGAATTTTTCACTAATTAGGTGATTAAATTCAACTAGGAATTCATGCATTAACAAGTCTTGAGATGAAATTTACTTACCTTTTAGGGGTTGGGTCGTGTAGTCCTTTTCCCAATCTCTCAAAGTGCTTGATGGAGGAAAGAGTGAAGAAAACAATGAAGAATCACGTATTTAAGAAACACACTGCCTGACAGTGTTTCCGCACCTGCGGCTCGAGGACCGCACCTGCAAGCAAAGGCTCGCACCTGCGGAAATGGACGAGGAGGACTGGGCTCACACCTACGGAGAGGAGACCGCACCCGCGTCTCTGCTCCTGCGGAATTTTGTCCGCACCTGCGAGAAATGGGCTGCTCGTTGGGTCTCGCACTTGCAAGGCTGGGACAGAAGGAGCGGTCCCGCACCTACGAATGGGCAACCGCACCTGCGGTCAACACCAGAATAGGTGCACCAGCAGCTATTTCAGCTGAGTTTTGGCCTCGTGTGGTGTCCGGGAGGCACCTGGGGCCACCCGAGCCCCCGTCCAAATATACCAACAAGTCCCAAATCATAATACTGACTCGCTCAAGCCTTCGGAACACCCAAAACAACGCTAAACCTCAAAACCACACCTCAAAACCCCTAGAACCAAACTTAGGAACTTTAAGTTTTCTTGACTTTGCTAACAACATGCCGAACCGACCTATGCTACTCGGAATGACACCAAATTTTGCAGGCAAGTCATAAATGACATATCGGAACTATTCCCGGTCTCAAAATTCCATTCGGACCTCGATAACACAAAAACACGTCCCAAACCACAATAGGAATTTAAGGAACCTCTTATTTCAATATTGGGCGCCGAAACGCTCCCGGGTCATCAGAAACCCATTCCGAACATACACCCAGGTCCGAAATCATCATACAAAGCTATTGGAACCGTTGAAACTCGGTTTTGAGGTCGTTTACCCAAAATGTTGACCGAAGTCACACTTGGCCTTAAAGGCCAACCTTAAGGAACCAAGTGTTCCTATAGCACTCTAAACACTTCTGAATCCCGGACCACCCGACCCGACAAGTCATAAATCATAATAATCCGCTATAGGAAGTTTCATTTAGGGGAAGGGGGTCCGGTAACGCAAAACGACCGGTCGGATCGTTACATTCTCCACCTCTTAAACAAACGTTCATCCTCGAACGGGTCTAGAATCATACCTGAAGTGCTGAATAAGTGTGGATATCTGCTCCGCATGTCCTCCTCGGATCCTAGGTCGCCTCCTCAACTGGTTGGCCCTTCCAATGGACCTTTACGGAAGAAACTCTCTTGGACCTCAATTGGCGGTCCTGTGTATCAATAATGGCAACTGGCTCCTCCTCGTAGCCCAACCTCTAATCCAACTGAATAGTGCTGAAATCAACCACGTGAGAGAAGTCGGTGTGGTACCTCTGGAGCATGGATACATGAAAAACGGGATGAACTTCTGATAAAATGGGAGGTAAGGCCAGCTCATAAGCAACCTCCCCAACTCGCCTCAATACCTCGAAGGGACCTATAAACCTCGAGCTTAGCTTGCCTTTCTTCCCAAACCTCATAATACCTTTCATAGGCGAGACTTTCAACATGACCCTTTCTCCCTCCATAAATGATACATCACGCGCCCTCTGATCCACGTAACTCTTCTGTCTAGACTGTGCTGTGCGGAGCCTCTCCTGAATGAAATTCACTTTCTCCAAAGCATCTCTCACCAGGTGGGTACCATATAACCTAGCCTCACCAGGCTCAAACCACCCGATAGGGGAACGACATCGCCGAACATAAAAAGCCTCAAATGGTGCCATCTCAATGCTGGACTGATAACTATTATTGTATGAAAACTCGACCAAAGGCAAGAACTGGTCCCACTGACCTCCGAAGTCAATCACACATGCTCTGAGCATGTCCTCCAATATCTGAACTGTACGCTCCGACTGACCATTAGTCTTAGGGTTAAATGCTGTGCTGAGGTCTATCTGGGTACCCACCCACTATGCAATGCTCTCCAGAAGTGCGAGGTGAACAGAGGACCTGGATCTGATATAATGGACACCGGCACACCATGCAACCGGACTATCTCCCGAATGTAGATCCGGGCCAACCTCTCAGAAGTATAAGTAGTAGTTACAGGAATGAAATGCGCCAATTTCGTCAATCTATCCCCAATGACCCAAACCGCGTCAACCTTCCGCAAGGTTCGAGGCAACCCAACCACGAAGTCCATAGTGATTCGCTCCCATTTCCGCTCAGGAATGGGCATCTGCTGAAGTAGGCCTCCTGGCCTCTGGTGCTCATACTTCACCTACTTGCAATTAAGACACCTAGCCACATACCCCACAATTTCCTTCTTTATTCGCCTCCACCAGTAATGCTGCTTCAAGTCACGATCCGGAGGCATGCCCGGAAGGTCCGAAGGAAATACATCAGCAAACTCTCGAACAACTAGCACTGAATCAATCATCGGAGACTCCGTGGTGGAGTCCCGCACATAAGCGAGGTAGGCCAGACAACCCTTCTCGACCATATGTCGAGCCTTCAGGAATGAAATAACCCGGCTGGCTGCACTAACTGAGGAACCTTTCCACTCCAGCCTAGGCGACTCTGGCATGGCTAAAGTAACTGTCTTGGCATGGTAATCTAGCACGGAATGATAAGGAGATAGCCAATCCATGCCTAAAATAATCTCGAAATCAACCATGTCGAGCAATAAGAGATCCACTCGAGTCTCGAACACGCAGAATATGACCATACAGGACCGGTAAACCCGGTCTACCACCACAGAATCGCCCACAGGAGTGGACACATATAGGAGAACCTAATGACTCACGAGGGACATCCAGAAAATGAGCAAATAAGACCAAAACTTAGGAATAAGTGGATCCTGGATCAAATAACATCGACACCTCTCTACCACATACTGTAATAATACTTGTGATCACGGCGTCTGAGGCCACTGCATCTGATCTGGCCGGAAAATCATAGACTCTAGCTGGAGCACCGGAAGATTGAGACCCGCCAGAATGAACATGAGCTAGCTGACCTCCCCCTGACTGGCCTCCACATCTAGGACGACCCCTGCCGACATGTCCGCCACCTCTAGGTGGCCGGACTGCTGGTGCTGGACTCATAGGCTGGTAACCCTGCTGCACTGCCTTGCCCCGAAACCTGGAACAAGTCCTCCTGATATGGCCGAGATCCCCGCACTCGTAACATCTCACTGGAGGCATGGCCTGCTGCCCTGAAGTAGAACCCTGGATAACTGGGGGACAGTGAGAACCCTCTGGCATAGCACTGAAGTAAGGCTTCACTGGAGCACCATGAGGAGGTGGCGGTGGCGGTGGCCGTGCTGAATATGGGGGCCTGCTGGGCTGACCCCTACCAAACTGACCTCTGCCCCTAGCTGGGGCACCTCTGAAATCCCCGGAATATCTGGCTCTCTTATCCGGCTGTACCTGCTCCCTGACCCTTGACCGATAACCCTCGATCCTTTGAGCGATCTCCACTACTAGCTGATAAGGAGTCCCCATCTCCACCTCCCGGGCCATGCTGGTCTTAATGCCTGGATGTAACCCGGCTACAAATCTCTGCACTCTCTCAGCATCGGTAGGTAGTATCATGAGTGCATGGCGAGACAACTCTGAAAATCTGGCCTCATAGTCTGTCACTGACAGTTGCCGCTGCTCCAGCTGCTCAAACTTATACCGCAGCTCTTCCCTCTCAGAGGGTGGAATATATCTGTATAGAAACATCTGAGTGAACTGCTCCCAAGTGATAGGAGGAGAACCTGCTGGCCTGCTGAGAATATAGAACTGCCACCATCTGCGAGCTCTTCCCTTTAACTGGAAAGTAGCGATGTCCACTCCATGGGACTCTAGTACCCTCATGTTGTGCAGTCGGTCCCTGCACCTGTCAATGAAATCCTGGGCATCCTCGCCTCATTTACCCCCGAAGACCGGAGGGTGCAATCGAGTCCACCTGTCCAATAACTTCTGCGGATCGCCGTCCGCAGCTGGTCTGGGCTCAGGTGCTGCTGCAACAGGCTGAACCCACCCACGGGCAGTGTACCCGGGGTATGATGAAGTGCGGCTGTCTGGCCTGCAGCCTAGGCAGTAGGGGTCTGGGCTCCCCCTCCTGTCTGAGACATAGTATCCATAAATCTCAACATACGGCCCATGACCTCTTGGAATCCTGGCGCCGTCATGAAGTCCACTGGAGCAGGACCAGCTAGGGGCACCCCTCCTGCTCCTCTATAGTAGGATCCGCTAGTAGTGCAACTGGAATAGCCCTGGGACGCCCCCGTACCCTACATCGGCCCGGTGCCCTCCCGCGGCCTCTGCCATATGTACGCGTCCTCACCATCTGTGAGAGAATAGAAGAATGAGATTTATTAAACCATCAACTGCACGATAGATCATGAATAAAGAGAGGTTTCCTAACACCATATAGCCTCCTGAAGATAAATACAGACGTCTCTGTATCGATCCGCGAGACTCTATTAGGTTTGCCCGTGACTGGTGAGACCTACGTGAACCTAGTGCTCTGATACCATGTTGTCATGACCCAAAATCCCAACACAGGTCGTGATGGCGCCCCACACCGGAGTCAGGCAAGCCAACAATTGTTTACTAGTGAGATTATCCTTATTCGACATATCAACCCCACACTTACCAAATTTTAAGCTTAGATCATTTAAGTAAAAGCGGATAACTTAACCAACTTAAGTAAATATAACCACAAGGATCATGAACAATTATATACAGTCCCAAAATATAGAGTCTAATATGTGTGTGCCAAAAACTAGTGTCACAAGTCTACAAGCGAACTAGTAGAATATACAAAAGATGATACAAACTGTAGTGCTGTCTGAAAGAAGTAGACAGAAATAAAAAAAGATAACTCCATAGTACTGCTGAGAATCGCCAAGGGAGGCAGCTTACCGTGGAGTCAGGTAAAGAATATACCCCTCAGGTTCAAGCTCCGGTCGCATAACCAGAAGCGTAGTATGAGTACATATACAGATATGTACCCGGTGATTATCCCGCCTAACCTCGAAGAAGTAGTGACGAGAGGTCTACGTGATACTTACTAGGGTCAGACAATGTGGGATAAATGCAGGCTAACCAGTAATAGCAGTAATGAATAGTGATAAGGAAATGAGCATCAAATAACAATCTCTAGCACCCTCGCGCCATCCTTTTCCATGGCATACAAGTTATTTAACCTTCTTTATTTTCATGAAATCAACAATTACAATTACAGGGCTTCTCACAAATTACCAAACATATAACATGCTATGAAAGTACGGTCATTACGTCGTGAAAAGTAAATGTGCACTGCCGAGGGTCGAACGGCCCGAACCATAAATGCATCTATCTGCCCTGCTCGCAAATCAAACATGCGACACGGTTAATATAATACCAAGACCACCCCCGCTCGCGAATCATACCTACGACTCGGGTTAATATAATATTAGGGCTACCCCGCTCGCGAATCATCCATATGGCTCGGGTTCCCATATAAATTCATGATTAGTAGGAGATTTCCAGATAATTTAGCAAGGAACATATACTAACAGTGTGAGAATTTAAGAAATATCAAATTCAAGCATAACCCCTTAGGCCTTCACATGTGAGATTCGAGGATATTAGACTACTTAATCCATAGACAAGATCACATATACAACACATAAAGCATGCTTGTGAGTCCTAAACTACCCAACAAGGCATAATAGTAGCTGCGCACGGGCTCTCGTCACTTCGTGCGTACGCATCCCCCCACAAATAAGGACAAAACCACCATTTATAATCACCTATAGGTACAATTCCCTCTTACAAGGTTAGAAAGGAGACTCACCTCGTGTCGAATTTTACTCCCCGAACCAAGAACGCGTCCGACACTCTGAACTCTACACCCGGGGACTCAAAACTAGCCAAATGTTATACAAATACATTAATTTATGCTCAAAGTATGGAAATTCTACTACTCATTTTGTAAATTCACCATTCTTGAAGAAATTCTAAAATCCAACCCCGGGCTCGCATGCTCGGATTCCAAAAATTCTCGAAGGGAACACTCACCCCTAGCCTAAGGATCATTAACATACGATTTTTACTTGATTTCATAGCTAATTCACAGGTAAATTCTCAAATTATCGAAAGCCCTAGGTTACTACCCTTCTTGAATTTTTCACTAATTAGGTGATTAAATTCAACTAGGAATTCATGCATTAACAAGTCTTGAGATGAAATTTACTTACCTTTTAGGGGTTGGGTCGTAGAGTCCTTTTCCCAAGACAGTGTTTCCGCACCTGCGGCTCGAGGATCGCACTTGCGGTCTCGCACCTGCGGAAATGGACGAGGAGGCCTGGGCTCGCACCTGCGGAGAGGAGACCGCACCTGCGTCTCCGCTCCTATGGATTTTTGTCCGCACTTGCGAGAAATGGGTTGCCTGTTGGGTCTCACACCTGCGTGGGTAGGACCGCATCAGTGGTTCCGCACCTGCGACTGGGCAACCGCACCCAGGGTCCAACCAGAACACGTGCACCAGCATCTATTTCAGCTTGTTTTTGGCCTCGTGTGGTGTCCGGGATGTAACGACCCGACCGGTCGTTTTCTGTTATCGAACCATGTTCCCTAAATGAAACTTCCCATAGCGGCTTTTTATGATTTATGACTTGCGGGGACTGGTGGTCCGGGATTCGTATGTGTTTAGAGTGCTATAAGAACAATTGGTTCCTTAAGGTTGGCCTTTAAGGCCAAGTTTGACTTAGGTCAACATTTTGGGTAAACGACATCGGAATCGAGTTTCTTTGGTTCCGGTAGCTTCGTGTGATGATTTTGGACCAGGGAATATGTTCGGAATGGGTTTCTGATGACCCGGGAGCATTTCGGCGCCCACTATTGAAATATGATTATGGACCTGGGCGTATGGTCGGCAATGTCGTTCTCCTATCGGGTGGTTTCATCCTGGCGAGGCTAAGTTATATGGCACCGACCTGGTGAGGGATGTCTTGGATAAAGTGAAGTTAATTCAGGGGAGGCTCCGTACAACACAGTCCAGACAGAATAATTACGTGGATTAGAGGGCGCGTGATGTATCATTTGTGGAGGGATAAAGGGTCCTGTTGAAAGTCTCGCCTATGAAGGGTGTTATGAGGTTTGGGAAGAAGGGAAAGTTGAGGCCGAGGTTTATGGGTCCCTTCGAGGTGTTGAGGAGAGTTGGGGAGGTTGCTTATGAGCTGGACTTGCCCCCCAGTTTATCAGGAGTTCATCTAGTTTTTCATGTATCCATGCTCCGGAGGTACCACGCCGACTTCTCTCATGTGGTTGATTTCAGCACTATTCAGTTGGATGAGAGGTTGGGTTACGAGGAAGAGCCAGTTGCTATTATTGATAGACAGGACCGCCAGTTGAGGTCCAAGAGAGTTTCTGCCGTAAAGGTGCAGTGGAAAGGCCATCCAGTTGAGGAGGCGACCTGGGAGTCCGAGGAGGAAATGCAGAGCATATATCCACACATATTCAGCACTCAGGTATAATTCTAGACCCGTTCGAGGACGAACGTTTGTTTAAGAGGTGGAGAATGTAACGACCCGACCAGTCGTTTTAAGTTAACGGACCCCGTTCCCCTAAATGAAACTACCCATAGCGACTTTTTATGATTTATGACTTGCGGGGACTGGTTGTCCGGGATTCGGAGGTGTTTAGAGTGCTATAGGAACACTTGGTTCCTTAAGGTTGGCCTTTAAGGCCAAGTTTGACTTCGGTCAACATTTTGGGTAAACGACCTCGGAATCGAGTTTCGTTGGTTCTGGTAGCTTCGGGTGATGATTTTTGACCTAGGCGTATGTTCGGAATGGGTTTCTGATGACCCGGGAGCATTTCGGCGCCTAATATTGAAATAAGAAGTTCCATAAGTTCCTATTTTGGTTTGGGACGTGTTTTTGTGTTATCGAGGTCCGAATGGAATTTCGAGACCGGGATTAGTTCCGTTATGTCCTTTATGACTTGCCTGCAAAATTTAGTGTCATTCCAAGTTGTATAGGTCGGTTCGGCGCGTTGTTAGCGAAGTCTAGAAAACTTAAAGTTCCTAAGTTTTGTTCTTGGGGTTTTGAGGTGTGATTTTGAGTTTTAGCGTGTTTTTGGGTGTTCCGAAGGCCCGAGCGAGTCCGTATTATGATTTTAGACTTGTTGGTATATTTGGACAGGGGCTCGGGTGGGCTTAGGTGCCTCCCGGACACCACACGAGGCCAAAACCCACCTGAAATAGCTGCTGGTGCACCTATTCTGGTGTGACCGTAGGTGCGGTTGACCAGTCGCAGGTGCGGGACCGCTCCTGCGGTCCCAGCCTCGCAGGTGCAACCCCTAGTGGTCTGGCCAATTCTCGTAAGTGGGACAAAGTTCCGCAGGAGCGAAACCGTAGGTGCGGTCATCACTCTGCAGGTGGGGACCAGGCTCCCCAGTCCATTTCCGCAGGTGCGAGCCTTTGCTCGAAGGTGCGGTCCTCGAACTGCAGGTGCAAAAACACTGTTCTGACAATGTGTTTTTATACACGGGTTTAATTCATTATTTCTCATCTTCTTCTTCTTCCTTGGGGCAATTTCAACCATTTTAGATGGGCAAGCGACTTGGTTATTAAAGGTAAGTAAATTCTACTCTATTAGCCTCATGCATGAATTCCTAGTTAAGTTTAATCACATAATTAGTGAAAAAATCAAGAATTGGGTAGTAACCTAGGGATTTTGATAATTTACCCGTAAATTTGCTATGGAATCAATTCAAAATCGTATATTAATGATCCTTAGGCTTTGGGTGAGGGTTTCCTTCGAGAATTATTGGAATCTGAATTAATGGGAGAATTCCATGCTTTGAATATAAATTAATGTATTTATATAACTTTTGGCTAGTTTCGAGTCCTCGGGTGTAGAGTTCGTAGTTTCGTGCGCGTTTTGAGTCCGAGGAGTAAATTCGACGCAAGGTGAGTCTCCTTTCTAACCTTGTGAGGGGGAATTGTCCCCCTAGGTGATTTAAATGCTATATGTGATAATTTGTGGGGGCTACGTACGTACAAAGTGACGAGAGTCCGTACGTAGCGACTATTACTATTATGTCCGGGTAGTTAGGCCCACATCATGCCTTGTATTTTGCTTGATATAAACTATATGCTTAATGACTTAACATTACATGTTGCTTATTTCCCCGAAGTTATGAAATTTGAGAAAAACTTGTAAGAAATTTCTTACTGAAAAGTATTCTCTTTTAAAAAGGAATAATGTGTGTGCATGTGACCGCTTCACAATTTACATTCCGCGAGCGGAGTGTGATTTCNAGAGATTGCACTTTTGGTACGGGCCGTTCGATCCTCGGCAGTGCATAGAGAGGTTGAGAGACACACTTTTGGTACGGGCCGTTCGATCCTCGACAGTGCGTAGAGAGGTTGAGAGATGCACTTTTGGTACGAGCCGTTCAATCCTCGACAATGCATAGATGTGAGTACTTTGTGGAGAGGTTCACTTTTGGTACGGGCCGTTTGATCCTCGGTGGTGCACGGGCTTGACTACCTTATGACTCCGGCCGGTTGTCCTTACCCTACATGCGTATGATTTATTTGCTGCTAAATTCATGGATATTAATCTGACAAATATTTGGAGAAAAAGTGAAGTGGTAATTGTTTTATTTGTTCCCAGTATTCTTCCTGGATTTCAGTATCTTACATATATACTTGTTGCCTCATTATCTTTACATGATTACTGTTTCCATTACATCCTGTTAAATTATACCGTTCGACCTTAGTGAGTGTCATGTCGACCTCTCGTCACTACCTCTTCGAGGTTAGGCGGGATACTCCATGGGTACATATATATATTTATGTACTCATGCTGCACTTCTGTACTTAATTGTACAAGTTCTGAGGCTGGTGTTTCTGGTTATCCGACCGGAATTTGACATATATTCTGGACCTGACTCCACGGTGAGCTGCCTCCCTTGGCGATTCGCAGCAGTGCTATGGAGTTATTTTTTGTTTATTTCTGTCTACTTCTCTCAAACAGTAGTAATATTTGTATCCTCTTTTGTATATTCTACTAGTTCGCCTGTTGACTTGTGACACTAGTTCCTGGCACGCACATAGTAGACTCTTTATTTTGGGACTGTATATATTGGATCATGATCATTTTGGCTGTATTTACTTAAGTTGGTTAATGTTTTCACTTTTATTTAAATGATCTAAGCTTAAAAACTTTGGGAATATGTTGGGTTGGTATGATAAATAAGGATAATCTAACTAGTAAACAACTGTTGGCTTGCCTGACTCCGGTGTTGGGCGCGATCACCACCTGTGTTGGATTTTGGGTCGTGACAACATGGTATCAGAGCACTAGGTTCACGTAAGTCTCACGAGTCACGGACAAACCCAGTGGAGTCTTGCGGATCGGTACGGAGACGGCTGTAGTTATCTTCAGAAGGTTACAGGGTGTTAGGAAACCTCTATTTGTTCTTATTGTATCGTGCAGTCGATGATTTACTAAATTCATTCTTCTATTGTCTTACAGATGGTGAGGACGCGTGCATCTGATGTTCCAGACCCGGGAAGGGCCGCTACCCCCGCCGCCCGAGGCCGCGATAGAGGCTGGGGGAGGGCACTGGCCCGTGGTAGGGGACGAGGGCGTCCCGGAGCTATTCCGGTCCCGCCACCAGAGGACCCTATTGTAGAGGAACAGGATGAGGTGCCTCCAGCAGATCCTGCACCAGTAGAATTTATGACGGCGCGAGGCCTCCAGCAGATCCTGCTACTTCTCAGGCGGGAGGGGGAGCCCTACTTCCCAGGCCGCAGGACCGACATCAGCATTATATCACACCCCGGGTACACTTCCCGTGGGTGGGGACCAGCCTGTAGTAGCAACACTGGAGCCCGGACCAGCTGCGGATGACAATCAGCAGAAGTTGTTAGACAAATGGACTCGATTGCTCCCTCCAGCCTTCGGGGGTGAGTGAGGTGAGGATGCCCAGGACTTTATTGATAGGTGCAGGGATAGACTACACAACATGGGGATCCGAGCATCCCATGGAGTGGATTTCACCACATTCCAGTTAGAGGGCAGAGCTCGCAGGTGGTGGCAGTCTTATATTCTCAGCAGGCCAGCAGGGTCTCCTACCGTCACTTGGGAGCAGTTCACGCAGATGTTCATGGACAGATATATTCCATCCTCTGAGAGGGAAGAGCTGCGGGGTCAGTTTGAGCGGTTAGAGCAGGGCAGATGTCCGTGACAGATTATGAGGCCAAATTTTCAGAGCTGTCACGCCATGCTCTTATGATATTGCCCACCGATGTTGAGAGAGTGCGGAGGTTTGTAGCGAGGTTGCATCCAGGTATTAGATCCACTATGGCTCGAGAGGTGGATATGGGTATCCTTTATCAGCTCGTACTGGAGATTGCTCGCAGGATCAAGGGTCATCGGTCGAGGAGCAGGGAGCAGGGAGCAGGGAGCAGGGAGCAGGGTCAACATGATAAGAGGGCTAGGTTCTCAGGAGATTTCAGAGGCGCCCTAGCTAGGGGCAGGGGTCATTATAGCAATGGTCAGCCCACCAGGCCTTTATATTCAGCACCTCCACCACCTCCCCGAGGTGTTCCAGCGAGGCCTCATTTCAGCTCCATGCCAGAGCGTTCCTACCGTCCTCTAGCCATTCAGAGTTCACACTGTGGTTATTCCAGTCATCCGAGATCCTCCGATCCTTATTTCAATGCTATGCCTGAGGGCTCTCATCGCCGTCCGACCCTTCAGGGATCTTCATCAGGGCAGTAGAGTACGCCACCTGGGAGTTGTTATGAGTTTGAAGAGCCAGGTCATATGAGGAGGCAGTGTCCCAGGTACCGGGGCAAGGCCGTACAACATAGCTCACAGCCGATGGGTCCAACACAAGCAGTTCGGCCACCTAGAGGTGGAGGACAGGTCGGAAGGGGTCATCCCAGAGGTGGAGGCCAGTCAGGGGGAGGTCAGGCAGCTCCTGTTCACTCCGGTGGGGCTCATTCTTCAGGTGCTCCATCCAGGTTCTATGCTATTCCGGCCAGATCAGATGCAGTGGCCTCAGACGTCGTGATCACAGGTAGAGAGGCTTCAGTATTGCTTGATCCAGGATCCACTTATTCATATGTTTCAGCCCTGTTTGCTCCTTTTCTGGATGTTTCTCGTGAGTCCTTGGGATCTTCTATATATGAGTCCACTCCTGTGGGCGATTCTGTGATAGTAGACCGGGTGAATCGGTCTTGTGTTATCCCCTTCTATGGGTTCAATACCAGAGCTGACCTTTTATTGTTCGGCATGGTTAATTTTGAGTTTATTCTAGGCATGAATTGGCTATCTCCTTATCACGCCGTGCTTGATTGCCATGCCAAGACAGTTACTTTAGCCATTCCCAAGTCGCCTAGGCTGGAGTGGAGGGGTTCTTCAGTTAGTGCATCCAGTTGGGTTATTTCATTCTTGAAGGCTCGACATATGGTCGAGAAGGGTTGTCTAGCCTATTTTTCTTATGTACGGGACACCACCGCCGAGTCTCCGATGATTGTTCAGTGCCAGTGGTTCGAGAGTTTGACGATGTATTTTCTTCGGATCTTCCGGGGATGCCTCTGGACCGTGATATTGATTTCCTCATTGATTTAGCTCCATACACCCAGAATATATCCATTCCTCCGTACTCTATGGCTCCGAAAGAGTTGAAGGAGTAGAAGGAGCAGCTTGAGGAGTTGTTAACTAAGGGGTTCATCAGACCGAGTGTATCGTCGTGGGGTGCTCCAGTTCTATTTGTGAAGAAGAAGGATGGGTCTATGCGGATGTGTATTGATTACCGCCAGTTGAACAAGGTTACCATTAAGAACAAGTATCCCTTGACGCGCATCAATGATTTGTTTGACCAGTTACAAGGTGCTCGTGTGTTTTCTAAGATTGATTTGCGATCGGGGTATCATCAGTTGAGGATTCGGGCTTCAGATGTTCTGAAGACTGCTTTTCGTACGAGATATGGCCATTATGAGTTCCTGGTGATGTCCTTTGGCTTGACTAATGCCCCAACAGTATTCATGGAGTTGATGAATAGGGTGTTCAGGCCGTATATTGATTCCTTGGTCATTGTCTTCATTGATGACCTTTTGATTTACTCACGTAGCCTGGGGGAGCACGAGCAGCATTTGAGATTTGTGCTCAGACCTTGCGAGAACAGAAGCTATATGCTAACTTCTCCAAGTGTGAGTTTTGGTTGGATTCCGTGGAATTTTTGGGGCATGTGGTATCGGAAGAGGGTATTAAGGTTGATCCTCAGAAGATCGAGGCAGTTCAGAGTTGGTCGCGTCCTACTTCAGCTACAGAGATCAGGAGCTTTTTGGGTCTAGCAGGCTATTATCGCCGATTTGTGGAGGGTTTCTCTTCTATTTCAGCTCCATTGACTAGGTTGACTTAGAAGAATGCCCCATTTCGATGGTCTGACGAGTGTGAGGCGAGCTTTCAGAAGCTCAAGACAGCATTGACCTCAACGCTAGTTCTAGTATTGCCTTCCGGTTCTGGGATGTACATAGTATATTGCGACACTTCACGTGTTGGCTTTGGGTGTGTGTTGATGCAGGAGAGGAGAATTATTGCTTATGCTTCATGCCAGATGAAGGTTCATGAGAAGAATTACCCAGTGCATGATTTGGAGTTGGCGGCGATTGTTCACTCTCTTAAGATTTGGAGGCACTACTTTTATGGAGTGTCTTGTGAGGTTTATACAGACCATCATAGCTTGCAGCACTTGTTCAAGAAGAAGGATCTTAATTTGAGGCAGCGCAGATGGCTTGATTTGTTGAAAGATTATGATATCACCATTCTTTATCACCCGAGCAAGGCAAATGTGGTAGCGGATGCTTTGAGCAGGAAGGCAGAGAGTATGGGTAGCTTGGCTTATATTTTAGCAGAAAAGAGACCTCTAGCCTTGGACATTCAGTCCTTGGCCAATCTCTTAGTGAGGTAGACCTTTCAGAGCCTCATCGAGTTTTAGCAAATGTGGTTGCTCAGTCTTCGTTTTTGGGGGAGATTAAGGCCCGACAGTTCTATGATCCGTGCTTAGCGGAGCTTCGGAGACAGTGGTTCAGGGTAGGGCCAAGGAGGCTACTATTGGAGAGGATGGTGTTCTGAGGCTTCAGGGCCGCTTATGTGTTCTTAATGTTGATGGCTTGAGGGAGAGGATTCTAGAGGAGGCACACAGTTCTCGATATTCTATTCATCCTGGTGCTACGAATATGTATCGTGACTTGAAGCAGCATTACTGGTGGAGGCGGATGAAGAAGGACATTGTGGGTTATGTGACTAGGTGTCTTAATTGCCAGCAGGTGAAGTATGAGCACCAGAGGCCAGGAGGCCTACTTCAGCATATGCCCATTCCTGAGTGGAAATAGGAGCGCATCACTATGGACTTCGTGGTTGGGTTGCCTCGGACTTTGCGGAAGGTGGACACGGTTTGGGTAATTGTGGATAGATTGACCAAATCGGCGAATTTCATTCCAGTAGCTACTACATATAATTCTGAAAGGTTGGCCAAAATCTACATTCGGGAGATAGTCTGGTTGCATGGTGTGCCGGTGACCATTGTATCAAATCGAGGTCCTAAGTTCACCTCACACTTTTGGAGAGAATTGCATAGTGAGATGGGCACCCGGATAGACCTCAGCACAACATTTCACCCTCAGACTGATGGTCAGTCGGAGCGTACAACTCAGATATTGGAGGACATGCTCAAGGCATGTGTGGTTGACTTTGGAGGTCAGTGGGACCAGTTCTTGCCTTTGGCCGAGTTTGCTTACAATAATAGTTATCAGTCCAGCATTGAGATGGAACCATTTGAGGCTTTGTATGGTCGACAGTGTCATTTTCCTATCGGGTGGTTTGAGCCTGGCGAGGCTAAGTTATATGGCACCGACCTGGTGAGGAATGCCTTGGAGAAAGTGAAGTTGATTCAAGAGAGGCTCCGTACAGCAGAGTCCAGACAGAAGAGTTATGCGGATCAGAGGGCGCGTGATGTATCATTTGTGGAGGGAGAAATGGTCCTGTTGAAAGTCTCGCCTATGAAAGGTATTATGAGCTTTAGGAAGAAGGGCAAGATGAGGACGAGTTTTATAGGTCCCTTCGAGGTGTTGAGGCGAGTTGGGGAGGTTGCTTATGAGCTGGCCTTGCCTCCCAGTTTATTAGGAGTTCATCCAGTTTTTCATGTATCCATGCTCCGGAGGTACCACACCGACCTCTCTCATGTGGTTGATTTCAGCACTATTCAGTTGGATGAGAGGTTGGACTACGAGGAAGAGCCAGTTGCTATTATTGATAGACATGACCGCCAGTTGAGGTCCAAGAGAGTTTCTGCCGTAAAGGTGCAGTGGAAGGGCCATCCAGTTGAGGAGACGACCTCGGAGTCCGAGGAGGATATGCGGAGCAGATATCCACACATATTCAACACTTCTGGTATGATTCTAGACCTGTTCGAGGAAGAACGTTTGTTTAAGAGGTGGAGAACGTAACGACCTGACCAGTCGTTTTGAGTTATCGGACCACGTTCCCCTAAATGAAACTTCCCATAGCGACTTTTTATGAATTATGACTTGCAGGGACTGGTGGTCCGGGATTCGGAGGTGTTTAGAATGCTATAGGAACACTTGGTTCCTTAAGGTTGGCCTTTAAGGCCAAGTTTGACTTCGGTCAACATTTTGGGTAAACGACCTCGAAATCGAGTTTCATTGGTTCCGGTATCTTCGAGTGATGATTTTGGACCTGGGCGTATGTCCGGAATGGGTTTCTGATGACCCGGGAGCATTTCGGCACCCAATATTGAAATAAGAAGTTCCTTGAGTTTCTATTTTGGTTTGGGACGTGTTTTTGTGTTATCGAGGTCCAAACGGAATTTCGAGATCGGGATTAGTTTATTGTGTCATTTATGACTTGCCTGCAAAATTTGGTGTCATTCCGAGTTGTATAGGTCGATTCAGCGCGTTGTTAGCGAAGTCTAGTAAACTTAAACTTCCTAAGTTTGATTCTTGGGGTTTTGAGGTGTGATTTTGAGTTTTAGTGTTGTTTTGGGTGTTCCGAAGGCTCGAGCGAGTCCGTATTATGATTTGGGACTTGTTGGTATATTTGGACAGGGGCTTGGGTTGGCCCAGGTGCCTCCCGGACACCACACGAAGCCAAAAACTAGCTGAAATAGCTGCTGGTGCACCTGTTCTGGTGTGACCGCAGGTGCGGTCGACCAGTAGCAGGTGTAGTACTGCTCCTGCGGTCCCAGCCTCGCAGGTGCGACCCCCAGTGGTCTGGCCAATTCTCGCAGGTGCGGACAAAGTTTCGTAGGAGCGGAGTCGCAGGTGCGGGCCCAGTCTCCCCAGTCCATTTCCGCAGGTGCGAGACCGCAAGTGCGGTCCTCGAGCCGCAGGTGCGAAAACACTGTTCAGACAGTGTGTTTTTATACACGGGTTTAATTCATTATTTCTCATCTTCTTCTTCTTCCTTGGGGCGATTTCCACCATTTTAGAGGGGCAAGCGACTTGGTTATTAAAGGTAAGTAAATTCTACTCTAATATTAGCCTCATACATGAATTCCTAGTTAAGTTTAATCACATAATTAGTGAAAAAAATCAAAAATTGGGTAGTAACCTAGGGCTTTCGATAATTTGAGAATTTACTAGTAAATTTGCTATGGAATCAAGTCAAAATCGTATATTAATGATCCTTAGGCTTTGGGTGAGGGTTTCCTTCGAGAATTATTGGAATCCGAGCATGCGGGCTCGGGTTTGAATTTTTTATTTTCTTCAAGCATGGTGAATTTGGCTAAGTACTAGGAGAATTCCTTGCTTTGAATATAAATTAATGTATTTATATAACTTTTGGCTAGTTTCGAGTCTTCGGGTGTAGAGTTCGGAGTTTTGTGCGCGTTCTCGGTCCGGGGTGTAAATTCGACGCAAGGTGTGTCTCCTTTCTAACCTTGTGAAGGGGAATTATCCCCCTAGGTTATTTAAATGCTATATGTGATAATTTGTGGGGGCTACATACGTACAAAGTGACGAGAGTCCGTACGTAGCGACTATTACTATTATGTCCGGGTAGTTAGGCCCACATCATGCCTTGTGTTTTTCTTGATATAATATATGCTTAATACTTAACGTTACATGTTGCTTCTTTCCCCGAAGTTATGAAATTTGAGAAAAACTTGTAAGAAATTGCTCACTGAAAAGTGTTCTCTTTTAAAAAGGAATAATGTGTGTGCATGTGACCGCTTCGCAATTTACATTCCGCGAGCGGATGTGATTCCCCCACTCTTATGGGAACGGGTCGTACGCCACGGCGGATTGAGAGATTGCACTTTTGGTACGGGCCATTCGATCCTCGGCAGTGCATAGAGAGGTTGAGAGACGCACTTTTGGTATGGGCCGTTCGATCCTCAGCAGTGCGTAGAGAGGTTGAGAGATGCACATTTGGTACGGGACCTTCGATCCTCGGCAGTGCAGAGATGTGAGTACTTTGTGGAGAGGTGCACTTTTGGTACGGGCTGTTCGATCCTCGGCAGTGCAGAGATGTGAGTACTTTGTGGAGAGGTGCACTTTTGGTACGGGCTGTTCGATCCTCGGCAGTGCACGGGCTTTACTACCTTATGGCTCCGGCCGGTTGTCCTTACCCTGCATGCGTATGATTTATTTGCTGCTAAATTCATGGATATTGATCTGACAGATATTTGGGGAAAAAGTGAAGTGGTAATTGTTTTATTTATTCCCAGTATTCTTCCTGGATTTCANCTCGGCAGTGCACGGGCTTTACTACCTTATGGCTCCGGCCGGTTGTCCTTACCCTGCATGCGTATGATTTATTTGCTGCTAAATTCATGGATATTGATCTGACAGATATTTGGGGAAAAAGTGAAGTGGTAATTGTTTTATTTATTGCCAGTATTCTTCCTGGATTTCAATATCTTACATATATACTTGTTGCCTCATTATCTTTACATGCCTATTGTTTCCATTACATCCTGTTAAATTATACTGTTCGACCTTAGTGAGTGTCATGTCGACCTCTCGTCACTACCTCTTCGAGGTTAGGTGGGATACTCACTGAGTACATATATATTTATGTACTCATGCTGCACTTCTGTACTTAATTGTACAAGTTCTGAGGCTGGTGTTTCTGGTTATCCGACCGGAGCTTGACATACATTCTGGACCTGACTCCACGGTGAGCTGCCTTCCTTGGCGATTCTCAGCA
Source organism: Nicotiana paniculata (assembly GCA_005239505.1). Taxonomy (NCBI): domain Eukaryota; kingdom Viridiplantae; phylum Streptophyta; class Magnoliopsida; order Solanales; family Solanaceae; genus Nicotiana; species Nicotiana paniculata. Next base: position 121,858 of record ML329769.1, read on the forward strand.
GTGCTATGGAGTTATCTTTTGTTTATTTTTGTCTACTTTTCTCTGACAATAGTACATTTTGTATCCTCTTTTGTATATTCTACTAGTTCGCCTGTTGACTTGTGACACTAGTTCCTGGCACGCACATAGTAGACTCTTTATTTTGGGACTGTATATATTGGATCATGATCATTTTGGCTGTATTTACTTAAGCTGGTTAATGTTTCCAATTTTATTTAAATGATCTAAGCTTAAACTTTGGGAATATGTGGGGTTGGTATGTTAAATAAGGAAAATCTCACTAGTAAACAGTTGTTGGCTTGCTTGACTCCAGTGTTGTGCGCTATCACGACCTGTGTTGGATTTTGGGTCGTGACACGGGAGGCACCTGGGCCTACCCGATCCCCCATCCATATATACCAACAAGTCCCAAATCATAATACGGGCTCGCTCGAGCCTTCGGAACACCCAAAACAACGCTAAAACTCAAAATCACACATCAAAACCCCTAGAACAAAACTTAGGAACTTTAAGTTTTCTTGACTTCGCTAACAACGCGCCGAACCGACCTATACTACTCGAAATGACACCAAATTAAGGCATAAATGACATAATGGAACTATTCCCGGTCTCGGAATTCCGTTCGGACCTCGATAACACAAGAACACATCCCAAACCACAATAGGAACTTAAGGAACCTCTTATTTCAATATTGGGTGCCGAAACGCTCCCATGTCATCAGAAACCCATTCCGAACATGCGCCTAGGTCCGTAATCATCATACGAAGCTACTGGAACCGTCGAAACTTGATTCCGAGGTCGTTTACCCAAAATGTTGACCGAAGTCAAACTTGGCCTTAAAGGCCAACCTTAAGAAACCAAGTGTTCCTATAACACTCTAAATACTTCTGAATTCCGGACCACCTGACCCCACAAGTCATAAATCATAATAAGCCGCTATGGGAAGTTTCATTTAGGAGAACGGAGTCCGATAACGCAAAACGACCGGTCGGGTCGTTACATACACACACACACACACACACACACACACACATATATATATATATGAACATAAAGCACTAGGAACACAGGGTCAGGTTCTTTTAGGGATTGATACACTTGTAGATTGATTCATCGACTTATAACCTATTCAGATGCATCGTTGAATATTAAAAACAAAACGTCTCGACTTATATAAATTAATTTGTTATAATTGATTCATCGACTTATAACCTAGTGATGAATGAATGTAATTCATTAACTCTGTTATAATACAAATAATGATAACTATTATATCAATTAATAGAATAATATTATATTGGTTACGTAGTAATATATAAGATTGATCATCAATTACAATATAGTTTATGCGTGTGTATGAAATCACTCATATACTTAAATATAACTTAGAAAATTCTTTTACATAGATGCTATTATAATCTATTAAAAGTAATTACCTAGTTAATATAATTTTTTTTAAAGATTATGCTTATAGTTTATAATTATTTCTAATAATTATAGTTAAATAAAATAAATATTTATAGCTAATAATAATTTTTGTATAACTTATAATATTTAAAAACCCAAAAAGAAAAAAAAATTAATTTTTTTTTAAAAATAGCGACCAACATTGGTCGCTATTTTGGTCAACGGTCAAAACTAAATTACAGACCAAAAATAGCGACCAACTTTGGTCGCTTTTCTAGTAACAGAATCAAAAACGGGTTCCCCCCTCCCCCATTTCTCTTATTTTCTTCCCCAAAATTTCCCCAACTCTCTCTTTCCCTCCTCTTCTCTATTTCCCTCACACAAATCCATTCCCCCATCCCGCGCCACCCCCCATTTCTCTTATTTTCTTCCCCAAAATTTTCTCAACTCTCTCTTTCCCTCCTCTTCTCTATTTCCCTCATACAAATCTATTCCCCCATCCCGCGCCACCACTGCTCGCCGTCGCCGCCCACAACTGCTCGTCGTCGCCGCCCACCACTGCCGCTGCCACCACTGTCGCCGCCTCTCTCTCTCCTTCTCCACCTAAAAAAACTAGGTTTGAATTATAACCTTGAATCTTTGTTATTTCTAGTTTTTGTTTCAATATTTGATGTATTGTAGTTTATTGTTTCAATTAGTGTTTCAATTCTTTGAACATTGTATTCTCTTGAGGATTAGGGTTTAGGTGTTTTTTAATTAGTTTTGTTAATTAATTTTATTAACCAATTAGTTTAATTAGTGTTGAATTCTATTATACTTTGTATTATCTTGATAGTTTAGTTAGAATCTAGGGTTTAGGATATGAATTGGACTTTTAGTTTTGTATTGGAATTTTAGTTTATGAATTGAAATTTTAGGATATGAATTGGACTTTTAGTTTATGTATTGGAATTTTAGTTTATAAATTGAACTTTTAGGATATGAATTAGAATTTTTGTTTATGAATTGGAATTTTAGTGTATGAATTGAACTTTTAGTTTATGAATTGAACTTTTAGTTTATAAATTGAAATTTTAGGATATGAATTGAACTTTTAGTTTATGATAAATTGAAATTTTAGGATATGAATTGAACTTTTAGGATATGAATTGAACCTTTAGGATATGACTTTTAGTTTATGAATTGAACTTTTAGTTTATAAATTGAAATTTTAGGATATGAATTGAAC
>MDKI01143686.1:0-15106 GCA_005239505.1 Nicotiana paniculata
CTGAGGCAGGTGCATCTGGTTATCAGCCCGGAGCACGTTCTTGACTCCACGAGATCAGAGATTTCACGGTGAGCTGCTTCTCTTGATGCCGTTCAGCAGCACGTTGGAGTCTTTACCTTTTGTTATTCTGTCTATATCTTCTCAGACATTAGGATAGATGTATTCTTTTGATTTTCTTCTACTAGATGCATGTATACTTGTGACATCAGTTCTTGACACACACATTGGTAGATTATTCTTTTGAAAATGTAACTATTTAAACTTAAATTTTTTATCATTGCAATTAAATCGCCTTTGATACTTGTTATTTTCTCGTGTTCGTGACAAAAATTCAAGTATTGTTAAGAAAGTTTATAAAATTAAATGGAACTCACTAGACCAATTGTATTGGCTTGCCTAACATCTGTATTGGGCGTCATCGCGACCTAGATTAGGATTTGGGTCGTGACAGAGTAATAAGCTGTGCAATAAGCGATTAAATCATATTTATAAAATAAAAGTCTAACACCGTCAAAATATTGAGGAAGAAGGAATATTTGACTCTACAAATATAACAATGCCATATAAAATTATGGGATAGAGTTGTGAATCTTGACATTCCAAAAATAGATTTTTTACTAACACAATTTCAAATAGTATTTTAAATTATTTACAAATAATTTTATTATTTTTATACCCTTTATCATATTTTAAGTCTGAATAAATAAATAGTGATGCATTAATTTCAAAAGATTTTAAATGAAAAATGTTCTCCTTTCAATAATTTAAACTAATATAGACCACTACTCAACTATATTATTTTATATTTGATGTGACAACTATCGACACCAGTCATAGAATACACTTAAACTCAATAAATTTTAAACACCTCACAGCTGTCCGAGCACATTTGGCAGCAAAACGGTTGAGCTGGACAAAATGAGTGCAATTCACGCAGACAACGAACGTGAATATGGAGATTTTGAACAATAAATCATTAAATAAGAAGAAGAAAAAATTATTAAAATAAGAAAGAAAAATAAAATAAAAAGATAAAGATAAAATAAGTATTAAAAAAATCAAAAGAGACGTCTTTTACTTTCTTTTTTTTTAAATTTTCTGATGAGAATACCTAAATTCGTTGATGAAGATAGATGATATTGAAACGATATAAAAGATTATTTTCTTCGGAAAATTAAATTTGAAATTTTACTTTGTTCCTGATGCATTTCAGTCATAAGGTGGCAAGGATCTTATTTATTTTTCTCTGCGAATTAAATCAAATTCAGATTTGCATCTTTCGAAGTTTGTGCCATTCTATCTTTAGAGATAATATTGTCGATTGATTCCCAGCTTGTTTTGTGTGTGATCCCTATTGTTGCCTGAATTTTAAGAAGGTGACAATTAATGTGAAAAGAAGAGAAGAGATATTGATGGCTTTGGAGTGATTCGACGACAATGGTAGCATTAGAGATTACGAGGATGGTCGAGAATTGTAACTAAAAGGAGAGATGGGTTGGTTATAGTGATACCGATGGTTGTGTGTGGAAGAGTGGGAGATGGATTGAAGAGAGAGGATGGTGCGGGATTTCTTTTTTCTTTTTGGAGAAAAAGGGGATAGATATAGATTTTTTACGAATTTTTTTTAGTGAAAATTAAAAATGATGTGGAATTAATTTAATTGAGGTGGATTTGATATGTCTTTCATGTTAGGCGAATGAGCAGAACATAGTGTTAGAGGTATTTTTTATTTTTATATTTTTATCGAGTTCAGGTGTCTGGTTGAATTTTTGTAAAGTATAGGGACCGAAATGAAAAATACAAACAAGTATAAGGATTAACTAGGCTATTTTGCCTAATACAATAATCATATGGATCATGAGAAATTCATAGGGTTTGTCATAATAAAGTATTCTCTTTTTCACATACCAATCAATTCAAAGTTCATTTGGTTGTAACACAACTTATAGAATAGGGTTGGGGTTTGTGGTGGGAGTTTGAGCTCAAAGGGTTGGCATTGGAGTTTAGGGGGTCAAAATATGAGGTTATGTGTTGGGGTTTTGGGTCGGGGTTCGAAGTTGGGGGAGGGGTCGAGTTTGAGGTCAGGGTCTGAGATCAAGGGTCGGGTTTTAGGGCCGAAGTTAAGGGTCAAAGGTAGAAGGTTAGGTTCTAAGGTTTTGGAGTCGGGATTTGAGGTTCGGGGTCTGAGTCCAAGATTTTGGATTGGGGTCTAAGGTCGAGGGGTCAGTGTACAAGGTTTTGAGGTTGGTTATTGGAGTATAGGATCAAGGTTCGAGGCCCGAGGTTCCGGATTAGGATCAAGGTCGGGATTCAGGATCCGAGTCACAGATCATATTGTTTTCCTATAATATATCAAAACTCTATTGGCAATATCTTCTTCTTATTAACCTAACACCAAAATATAAGTAAAATTATTTAATTTTCAGAAAATTATTTTCTTTCATACCAAATATACTCTAAATCAAAGTGAATTTGATATTGAGAGGGACGAATTTAGTACTTGAACCAAAATCTTACTTAAAGATATTTCGTTCTTTATTCATCATAAATTTTTATTTGTAGGAAAATAGTGGAAGAACATGGTTCAAAAACAACAACATACCTATTATGATCCCACAAGTGGGTCTGTGGAAGGTAGAGTGTGCAAAAATCTTACCCCTACCTTATGTGAGGTAGATAGATTGTTTCTGAAGGACCTTAGATTTAAGAAAACTTGTTTCAAAATAGGTTAGAAAAAAACAAGAGTAAAAGGAGCTATGATGAGAATATTGGAGAAAGAAAAAATAATAATAATATAAATAGGACAATACAAAGGTAAAGGAAATAATAGTAGTAACTGAAGAATACACTAGTAATCGAATAGTAATAACGTAATGAAAAATCATGTATAACATCCCAGCCCGCTAGTGATATTGTCCGCTCTGGGGCTAGGCCCTCACGTGTTTAAAACGCGTCACTAGGGCCTAAGGCTTGTTAACTTATATACCCAGCATCCCTCTTATGTTTTGCCGATGTAGGACTCTGTCTAAAGAGTGGGGTGTTACATACACCCCCTCTTATGGACTCAGCGTCCTCGTTGAGGTTTGATGTGTGGCTATAATTCATGATTTAACGCATTATGTGCCTTGAATTTTACGTGCTTTAATGATAAAAATACACTTTGTTTGAGCGTAATGGAGTTTATTTTATGCGTAGGTTAATTAGAGATGGAAGTCGATCTAAATGGATGCTTAAACGTCGAAAGTACGCGTGAAAATGGTGAAAAGGAGAAGCCAGGCAAAAGCCAGCTCGACCAGGCTTTAGCCTGGCGAGGCCAGCTTAATGCCATGCCAGACCAAGCTTTAGCCTGGCAAGGCCAGGGTCTTAAACCGGTTTAGATTTGCAGCGGCTGCTTTGTACTTTTTATAAGGCATAGTTGGGCGTGATCAAATTTTGGCGCTGTTTCCGAGGAACTAATGGTGTTATTTATTACGACTCAGAAGAATTGGTAGGATTTTTAGTTTAGATCAATATTCTGGGTGTTATAACTATTTCCATTGAAATTCTCACGTTTGAACTCTCCTGTGACTCAGGTGTATGCCTAGAAACTCTTTGCGGACTGGTGAACTTTTCGAATGACTCTCAGACCCCGAGAAAACATTCAGGGCATGAAACTGTTCCAACAAGAAGAACAAACAATCACAACGAAAACACCAACTCAAAATTGAAATGGACAACGTGGAAGACGTCGAGGCAAACAATCGGAACAACCGGGTTGATCCAAATAATGGAGTGGTGGCACGTCTTGTGCCAGAAGCTGCTCTTTATGATTGGGCACATCCAACTGCTGACAACCTGGCCACCGCCATCGTTGTGCCCCAGATACAAGCGGAGACATTCTAAATCACCAACAACATGATGCATCTGTTGCAGAATAAGGGACTGTTCTCTGGGTCATGAATTGAAGACCCACAACAACATTTGAAAAATTTCTTGTCAATTTGTGTGACCCAAAGGCAGCCGAATGTGACCCCGGAAGCCATCAAGCTGCTATTGTTCCCGTTCTCAGTGACAGGAGAGGCTCAGCCTTGGCTGAATTCGCTCCCAATAAATTCCATTGCCACTTGGGAGGAATTAGTCAAGCAGTTCCTAAACAAGTTCTATCCTCCTAACAAGACTACAAGGCAAATTGATGAAATATTGCAGTACAAGCAGAAACCTACTGAAACCCTGCAGGAAACACGGGAAAGGTTCAAAGCGATGCTAGTGAAGTGTCCACGCCATGGAATTCCAGACCAGATGATTGGCCAGAGATTCTACATGGGTTTGGCAGACAATTTGAAAGTCAGTGTAGACGCTTCAGCTGGGGGTGCATTTCTAAGCAAGACATTCACAGAGTGCAAGATTCTTCTCGATAAGATGTCTCAAAATTCAAGCTAGATGACGAGAGGCACGACCCTGACACCAATAGTTCATTATGTCCCTCTTGACTCAAACAATTTACATGCAGAGAACATACCAACTCTCATCACTCAGATGAGTATACTGACAAAGAAGATTGACGAGATGGGTACAAAGCAAGTGCATATCGTTGATACAACAAATGAAGGATTGTGTACCCTTTGCATTAATCAGTCTTATGTATGCTCATAGAGTGGAGAAAGTGATAACCAGGGCTTCAGAGAGGACATGAATTGTGTCAATAATTTTGGGGGTCAGAGGCAAGGAGGACAACAATGAGGGCCAACACCAAACCAGCAATACAGACCCAACATGCCACAACCTGGGGGTATACGACCACAAGGCCAAATGGTGCCATATTAAAGGAAACATGGCTATCAACAGCAGCACCAACAACAGTTGGCATATCAACCACCTCATCAGCAGCAAGACAACAACATGGTAGAAATTAGGGGCATACTGCAGCAACTCATGGGGACAAATGGTAAGATGGAGGAAAAATTGGTGGCACATGACTCAACAAGTAAAGGCATTTAAACTCAGCTGGGACAGCTGTCCATGGCCTTGAACAACTGTCCCCAAAGGACATTTCCGGTAGACACAAATATTAACCCAAAGGAGAAAAATCCAAATCAGCTAATGGTAGTAAGTCTTCGGAATGGGAGAGATTTGGACATAGAGAAAGAAGTTGCTCAATCCAGAAGAGAGACTACGCTAGCCACTCCAGTTCCATTAGAAGCAGATGAATCAGCAAAACTCACTGAAGTGGTAGTTGAACAGGCACATGTTGAAAAGGGTAAGACAAAGGAGGGTGAACAAGGGAAAAACAGCTAACAAGCAGTGGACAAGAGTGAATCATGCACCATTCCCTCAGAGATTGGCAAAACAAAATAAAGATGATCAATACAGGAAATTCATGGAGTATGCTTCGCCAGATTCAATTGAATATTCCCAGATGGATGCTTTGTTGGAAATGCCAGGATATGCAAAGATGATGAAGGACCTGATGTCGGGGAAATTTGACTTTCAGGACCTGTCCACTGTGACTCTGACACAGACCTGCAGCGCGGTAGTGACAAGACCTATGGCCCAAAAGATGTCTGATCCAGGTAGCTTCACTATTCCGTGTATTATTGGGAGTTATGCTTTTGAAAAAGCATTGTGTGACTTGGGATCCAACATAAACTTGATTCCCCTGGAAATCTATACAAAACTGGGCATTGGTAGAGCTAGACCGACCTTGATGCTGCTGCAACTGGCTGATTGCATAGTTAAGGGACCGATATGAATTCTTGATGATGTGCTGGTGCAAGTGGGAAAGTTTGTATTCCCTGAAGACTTTGTTATTCTGGACTGCCAGGTTGATGAGGAGATACCCATTATTTTGGGAAGGCCGTTCTTAGCCACTGGGAGAGCGTTGATTGATTGTGAGACTTGAGAACTAAAAAAGAGGTTGAGTAATATTCATCATTCAACAATCCATGAGGAGACCCAATGAATATGCAAATTTTTCACTAGTGGCGGCTGTTGATGTGATACTGCACGAAGGGGATGAGACCCTGAATGCCAAAGATCCATTGGAAGCCTGCTTGACAAATTTAGAAGAAACGTATGGTGAATGGTTGGCAGAATGGGTAATGTTCCTCGAGGGTTAAGGATTCTAGAGAAGGGAACCTCAGCTCGAGCCCTTACGTTTAGAAGAGAGAGTGTCACCACCTGCAAAGCCATCAATAGAGGAACCACCACAACTGGACTTGAAACCGCTTCCAACTCACCTCAGGTATGCTTTCTTGGGTCCCAATTCTACTTTGCCTGTTATTATATCATCTGGTTTGCTAGCTTCGTGGGTAGAACAATTACTGCAAGTGTTGCAAGACTACCATTGGATGGACCATTGAAGACATAAAGGGTATCAACCCAGCCTTCTGCATGCACAATATTCTTCTGGAAGAAGGGCACAAACCTTCTAGAGAACATCAACGAAGGCTGAACTCAAATATGAAGGAAGTAGTAAAGAAAGAGGTGATCAAGTGGTTGGATGCGGGCATCATCTTTCCCATCTCTGACAGCAACTAGGTAAGTCATGTCCAGTGTGTACCGAAAAAGGGTGGAGTGACAGTTGTACAAAATGAAAAGAACGAGTTGATCTAAACTTTTATAGTCACCGGGTGGAGGATTTTCCTGGACTATAGGAAACTAAACGCAGCCACCCGAAAGGACCATTTCCCCTTACCCTTCATTGACCAGATGTTGGACAGGTTAGTTGGGCGATCCCATTTTGTTTCTTGGACGGATACTCAGGATATAATCAGATTTCAATAGCCCCGGAAGATAGAGAGAAAACGTCCTTAACTTGTCCATATGGCATCTTTGACTTTCGGAGGATGCCCTTTGGACTTTTCTATGCACCGACCACATTCCAACGGTGTATGTTGGCCATTTTCACTGACATGGTCGAGGACATTATGGAGGTATTTTTGGATGATTTCTCCGTGGTAGGGGATTTAGTCGAGGATTGTCTTCACAACCTAAAAAGAGTGCTCAAAAGATGTGTGGAGACAAACCTAGTGCTGAATTGGGAGAAGTGCCATTTTATGGTACAAGAAGGAATAGTTTGGGCATAGAGTGTCCAAAAAGTGAATTGAAGTAGACCATGAAAAAGTTGATGTGATTGAGAAGCTTGCAGCACCCACTTCGGTGAAGGCAGTGAGAATTTTCCTTGGGCACGCCAGATTCTACAAGCGGTTCATTAAGGATTTTTCTAAGATATCTAACCCCTTATGTAAGCTGCTCGAAAAGACCAGCCTTTTGTATTTTCTAATGATTACAGGTTCGCATTTAAGGAGCTGAAGAAAATATTGGTGACTGCACCCATCATTGTTGCACCCAACTGGGAGCAACCATTCGAGCTCATGTGAGACGCCAGTGATTGTGCTATAGGAGCAGTTTTGGGGTAGCACAAGGATAAGATGATGCACCCGATTTACTATGCAAGCAGGATGCTTAGTGGTGCACAGTTGAACTACACTGTCACAGAAAAGGAAATGCTTGATGTAGTGCTTGTCTTCGACAAATTCAGGTCGTACCTAATTGGCTCAAAAATTATTGTTTATACTGACCATGCAGCAATCAGGTACTTGATAGAAAAGAAAAAGTCAAATCCATGCTTGATTTGCTGGGTTCTGTTGCTACAAGAATTCGACTTGGAGATCCGTGATCGAAAGGGGACGGACAATCAAGTGGCGGACCACCTCTCGAGGTTGGAAGGAGTAGAAAAGAAGAGGAGGTTGGAGATATCACTAAGACATTTCTGGATGAACATTTATTGGCTGTGACAATGGAGGAGGCACCCTTGGTATGTTGTTATTGCTAATTACTTAGCAAGTGGTATTGTACCTTACGACCACTCCTCAATTCAAAAGAAAAAGTTCTTCCGGGGCTGTCGTGCTTATTACTAGGATGAACCTTTACTATTTAAGATATGTGTTGATAACATGATCCGGAGGTGTATCTCCGAGCAAGATCAACCTTCTGTTTTGCAGGCTTTCCATGCTTCACCATATGGTTGACACTTTGGAGGAATCTGAACAGCAGCAAAGGTGTTGGAATCGGGATTGTATTGGCCGACACTATTTAAGGATGCCCATACTTGGGTCAAAAGCTGTGATGAATGACAAAGGAAATGCAACATATCCCGCCGCCATGAGATGACAATGACCACAATTAAATAGGTGGAAGTTTTTGACATGTGAGGGATCGACTTCTGGGGCCATTGGTCAGCTCATATGGTAACAAATATATATTGGTTACAGTTGACTATGGTTGCAAGTGGGTTGAAGCGGTGGCTCTCCCAACCAATGATGCAAAAAGGGTGACACGTTTTCTAAAGAAAAACATCTTTACACGTTTTGGCACCCCAAGAGCTATAATCAGTGATGGTGGCTCCCATTTTTGCAATAGAGCGTTCGCCCCGCCTGTTGGAGAAATATGGAGTTCGCCACAAGGTAGCCTCACCGTACCACCCACAAACAAGCAGACAGGTTGAAATGTCCAATAGGGAGATTAAAAGTGTCCTTAATAAAATAGTATATGCAACAAGGACCAATTGGGCGAAAAAGCTGGATGCTGCATTGTGGGCATAGCGCACAGCCTTCAAAACTCCAATTGGCATGTCAACATACAAGTTGGTGTTTGGAAAAGCATGCCACCTTCCGTTAGAGCTTGAACCTAAAGCACTCTAGGCATTGTGACAACTGAATTTAGAGATGGAGACAACTCCCACCAACAGAGTCACTGGGTTGCATGAGCTAGAGGAATTTAGGTTCCAAGCATTCGAGAGTGCTAGATTATACAAAGAAAGGATGAAACTGATGCATGATAAATACATCTTGGATCGAAATTTTAGACCCGGAGATATAGCGTTGCTATATAACTCATGATTGAGGTCCTTTTCGGGCAAGTTGAAGTCCCGATGGTCAGAACCCTTCATAGTTGTGCAAATGTTCTCAAGTGGAGTCGTGGATTGAATCAGAAGATGGGACAAACAAGTTCACGATGAATGGGCAGAGATTGAAACATTACCTTGGAATGGACTGAGAAAAAGGGGACAAAGTGGCAATAACTTTGGAAGATCCCCAAGACACGAATGAAGAGTGATGATTCGAGCATGTGTCGTGCCGCGAAGTTAAATCAGGCGCTGCAAGGGAGGCAACCCATTGGAATGTTGTAATCGTCGTGCCATGACATTAACTAAGGCGCTTGTTGGGAGGCAACCCAATTCGTAGCAAAATCTTAGTGTAGTTATAAATTTTTTCTTTTATTTGTAAGTACTAACAAGTTTGCAGGTGAGTTAGGGTGAAGCGAGCAATGTTTAAGCGTCACGGGAAGCCGGGGTCGACCAAGCCTTAGGCTGGCGATGCCTGGCTAACGCTAGGTTCAATCCAGCTTTAGGCTGGCGACGCGCAGCTAACGCCAGTGTCGACCAGGCCTTAGGCTGTCGACACCTGGATAACGCCAAGGTCCACCAGGCCTTAGGCTGGCGACGTCTAGCCAACGCCAGGTAAGTAAAAATTCGGCCCTTTTTAATTGTTTTTCTCATTTGGTCAAACCAAGCCTCACAAAAACACTCTCACACACTAAAAACACTCCAAACCAAATCCTACCCACACTCACACCAAAATCACAAGAACACATACACATTGCACAAATCACCATACGAATCTTTCTCAACCATACATAATCACCATCACATTAACATCCACATTGACGTCAAGCCTAATTTTGCTAGTTTTTCACACTCATCCGAATTCTCAAGCATCCTACTCGTCACAAAGCTTAAAAGGTATGATTCTATCTCTTCCCTTTGTAATTTCGAAGTGGGTATAGGTAATGAGAGATGGTTGTTCTTCATTAATAGTTGTCTTCATGAGGAGAAGGTGTCATTCATCGTCATATTGTGTTTGTGTGCCCCAATCCCCTAAACTCTTTAGGAATGGTGCTGAAAATTATGAAAATATCTGGTAATATGGAACCTCAAGACGATTTTGGAGGATGAGGCATTCCCTCAATTCCAAAAGAAATCCCATGGCACTAGTACTTGCCAGTGTTTGATGTAATGCCCAATGGCATTCCGAGTCCCTTTTCAAGCCCGAGTCTCCGGGATGAAACACTAGTGTAATGTAATAGCGCACTACATTAAAATTTTAAGTGTGGGGTATCTCACGGGGAGCCAATGTGTTGCGGTTATGATCCAAATGTTAAGAAAAATTCGAGGTGAAGTCTAAGTAACCTCAGCAAAGTGGAAAAGATTATGTGTGTAGTGTGTAATGTGACATTTTCTAACTAATGCTCTTTCCTTTAGGAAAACAATGCCTCCTAGAAAAGAATTAGGCAAAGGAAATTCCACTTCCACGGCACAAGATAAGGCCAAAGCGACCCCCCTCCTTCTAAGAAACGAAAAGGGAGAGAAGCCACTTCTAGCATGACTGGTGATGAGGCAGTGGCAGTTGTGGCTGCCATGAGACAACAACCCCAAGGCCGACGGGAGTTCGTCTTAAACAGCCTCCCTCCGCATACAAGGAATTGGTATAAGCAGTGCAAGCCCAATCTTGTCCATCCAGAGGGAGCTATTCAGGAACGCAGTGTGAGAGCAAAATATCCAGCGATTTGGAAAAGCATTCATGAGATGGGGTTAGGCTACGTGTTTAAGAACACAGGGGATATCAACCTCATATTAGTCAGGGAGTTCTATGCGAGGTTTGACCCAAAAGACACTGAGGAGTTGGTGCCAATCCGTGTGCGCTTGACAGATTTTCGGCCAAGGCCTTATGTGATTTTCTAGGTGCTCCAAATGTCCCTGTGGATTCATTAGAGCAATTTAACCGCATGCCTACATATAGAGAATTGAGGCACACACTTTGTAGGGTCGACTCTACTGCTGCATGGGTTCGAGACAAGGTCACTAATCGCCACAAGAGATTCCCTAAAAAGAAGATGAAAGCGGAGGATCAGGTGTGGCTTAAGTTGATAATTACACGGATCCTACTGTGCAACCATGACACCTTGATAAGCCGTAAGAGAACTTGTGTAATATATTTCCTTATGACTGGGCATAGGGTAAATGTGGGTCATCTGATCCGCTATCAAATGGTGTCAGTGAGAACAAGTAAAATTTTTTTATAGAATACCATTCCCTAATTTCCTGAGTCGGTTCCTACAACATGAGGAGGTTGAGGCAGAGCCTGACTTTGACCATATTATTGATCAGCTGATTTGACAAACTGACATCACAAACCTTCAGATGAAAGACGAGGCTGGTACACCTTCATTGACCGGTACTGAGCACAATGCGCGGGATGCCAGTTTCATGGCCCATCTTTATGGGATGATGGATTTGCAATTGTGTATAGAGGGTCGCCCGGCTATAGTTTATGAGAGGAATGAATTGGAGAAATGATACCTGCTTAATGCTCATGCTCAGCAGATGATTGGTGTAGGAGAGGGATACAGGCTCTCTGATGACGAGGATATCAACACATCAGAGCAGTCTGATACGGATCCGATGCATTCGGATGATGAGGATAATGGAGAAGATGAACATGATGAAGAATGGAGAGCGTCAGAGGATGACGAAGATGTTTTATTAGGGAGTTTCTTGCACCCTATTTTTACGTCTTGTTTTGTCTACCTGTGTTGCACTAAGGACAGTGCATGATTTAAGTGTGGGGTGTTGTAAATATTTGTTGTAGTTTGTTATGCTTTTGTTTTTATCATCTTGTTAGTTGTTTTTAGGCAGAATTGTAAAAAAAAAAATAGAAATATGTTGGACTCTTCCCGACGATGGATTTCCTAGACAGTTTTCTTGAGGGAAGTAAGTCTATAGAAAATACCAAAAAAAGATTTTTTTTAGGTAGTGTAATAATTTTCCCTTGGTTTTTCTTTGGGCCGCGGCTCTTTTCCAAGGGTTTTTAGTTGAACCAGGTGTAGGTAGTTTTAATTTTTAGGAGTTGGAGTCCATGATGGATATGCATTTAATCGCAACAATATCTCTGAGTTTTATGATGCCTTGAGAATAGTCAGTACTCTGGTTGTGACGCTTAGGCTCAATTTTTAACTCTAGGATAAATACCTTAAATCATGGATTCTTAAATTTTCTTAACTGTTTTGACTAGAGTGTCGTGATAAAACCAATCCTAAATGAGTTTGTGCCATGTTTGTGTGAGGTTTGTATGTATTATGTGCATTGCATTTGATGTCTAGAACTTGCCCAGTGTGTGTGCAAAGCGAAATAGTAGTCTTGTTCAGTATGAGAAGTGATATAGGCAGTTCTTTGTTAAGAGAGATATATTAAGAGTACCCACCTAAATGTGATGTATCGTAGTTAACTTCGTTGAGCCTATAATCTTGTTTCTTTGGTAACCACATTACAAGTCGTACCCCTTTGTTTGAATCGACCATGTATTTGAACCTTGTCACCTCTCATGAGCACTTGAATTATGATGAAGTATGGAAAAATTAAAGTGTGGGGTGGTAGGTTGGCTTTTGAGTGGAAAAAGTGAAATAAGGAGAAAAGTGCACCGTTTGAAAGAAAAAATAAATGTGCCAATAAAAGCCATTTGGAAAGAGAAAGAAAAAGAAAAGAAAAAAGAAAAGAAAAGATATTGATATAATAGCTGTAGTGTATGAAATCCTGATGGTGATGGATATTGATGTACTAGTGCTTAAAGAAGTAGGGGTAAAATATAGTAAAGTTCAGGTGGAGTTTTGGTTTGACATAAGTATGGGCTTGAAGGTTAATGTGTTTGTATTAAAGTGCTTAAAGGAGGTGTAGTCACTCTTATATCTAAATGTATCCTACTTGTCCCGCAGCCTACATTACAACCAATGAAAGTCCTATTTGATCTTAGATTGAATGAACTCGATTAGTGGAGTATGACACTAAGGGCAAGCTTATAGTACGCCATTTAGGGCATATGAATGTTATTTATGAGAGCGAGTGAATTTTTTCTATCTTGAGTTCCTATGTTATTAAAATTCATGGTGTGTGGAACTAAGATCTTTGATTGGGTGAGGGCACATGATTCATAAAGGAAAGGTAATGTTGTTGACCTCCATGTTATAGTAAGTAAGTGAATTACAAATAAAGCATGGTATTTGTGAGTCGGTTATTGAGGCGAGGATGTCACACCTTTGTGCTTAAACTATTTTAAAAATTCTTGGTATAACGAGTTAAGGGAATTTCTTAATAAGTTGTGTTCATGAGTGCAGTTTAATTGCTCCAGGACGAGCAAATATTTAAGTGTGTGGTATTGATGTGTGGCTATAATTCATGATTTAACGCATTATGTGCCTTGCATTTTACGTGCTTTAATGATAAAAATACACTTTATTTGAGCATAATAGAATTTATTTTATGTGTAGGTGAATTATAGATGGAAGCCGAGCTAAATGGATGCTTAAACATCGAAAGTGCGCGTGAAAATGGTGAAAAGGAGAAGCCAGGAAAAAGCCAGCTCGACCAGGCTTTAACCTGGCGAGGCCAGGGTCCAGATCCGACCTTCCAAGTTTTAAACACTTTCCTGGCGCAAGTAGGAGTGATTTACACGTTTAGGGCTTATTTCAACCATATAAATAAACCCAAAAATACAACTTTGAAGTACTTTTGTCATTGGAGATAAGAAGAGATCGTGAAACACAACTCGAAAGCTCAAGACATTAATTTTTACATCCCTTATTCCTTACTCTGTAATTTAATTATGCAATTTAATTTGGATTTGATTACTATGAGTATGAGGAGCTAAACTCCTAATCTAGGGTTGATGGACCTAATTGTTGGATGAGTTTTTAACTCTATTCTCATAGAACCAAGCCGTGTTTATTCTATGATTGTTCAACTACGTTTTGTATTGTGATTAATTGAACATGCCCTTGATTAATCGTGTTTAATTGCCTTGTATTGCTTGAGAAAGAATACTAGGTTAGAATTTTGTCGAACAACACCATTTTTGGGTAATTGAAGAGATTCATTACTTGAATTTAAAAGTGGGTTTAGAAATAATGAAGCTTTGATGGGATAATCCAGAGTTGCATAAATTGTTAGCTAGAGTAGTTCGAAAGAATGCTTCTAGTAAATTGTCGTAATTGATCGAGAGATGATTACGGTAGCCCATAACTCATAATTCTCAGAGAATACTACGGCGAAATTATAACTTAAGAGTTAAGAATTAATCCGGCAATTGAGAAAATCATTACCATAGATCGTTTTACCCTTGAATTCATCTTTATTCATGATTATTGTTAGTTTCTTGTCATTTTAATTTAGCTACATAAAGTCCTCTGCTTATTGATAAACGTCTTGCATCCGAAAATTGTCTGAGCTTAGCCTCATTAAGAGTTATAGTGAATAAGTTAGTTCCCTGTGGATTCGACTCCGGACTTAAACCGGTTTATATTTGCAGCGACCACTTTGTCCTTTTTATAAGGCATAGTTGGGAGTGATCAAGGTTCTGATACCATTTGTAACAACCCAGTCCGCTAGTGATATTGTCCGCTTTGGGTCTGGGCCCTCACGGGTTTAAAACACGTCACTAGGTTCTAAGGCTAGTTAATTATATGCCCAACATTCCTCTTGTGTTTTGCCGATATCGGACTCTATCTAAAGTCGGAGGTGTTACATCATGGTTCACCTCGGATACTTGAGCTATTACAGCCAATATTAGGACAAATTGAGAAATCATTCATCTACCATATTCACGCTAATTATATACGTTATAACTCCTAATAAGTCCTCTCAGTTAGAAGACCATAATCTGATTTTTCACCATTTGCCACGATGGTGCCAAATGCCAACGACCAAATTGTCTATTAAAAATGGCACTATTAAAATATTAGCACAATATAATGAGGGAGTGTTTTGAGACCAATTCAAGTTTACAATTCATAAGTTGATCTTTTTTTTCTTCAAAATAAATAAGAAAAAGACAAACGAATTAAGTTCTGATTAAAATACTAAAAACTATGATAGATATAAATAATCCTCATATTAAGAACCCAATCCAAATTTAAATCATTTCGTTTCTTTCAACTCTTCTCAAATTCGACAAAGAATAATAATAATAATAATAATAATAATAATAATAATAATAATAATAATAATAATTAGCAGTAA